>JBCJKH010039021.1:9348-20346 GCA_039877255.1 Loriculus beryllinus
TCTTTTAGAGAATAAGGTCCTATGGAGCCTGCAGTCTCCCCAGGTCAGAAATCTACCTTTCCTAAATGGAGAGCTAATGATGTGGTCTCTACACAGTATTGTAAAGTACCTTGGCCGGCTGGAGTGCTTACTGTGTAGTCTATAGTCTCAGATAAGTCTGTTCTGTTTAAATTGTATTTACATGGATTTTCTTTCTGGTTTTCTATTTGTTACACTGTGTTAAATAAATCTGGCTTTATTCAAGATAATTTGGATTTATTGATTTTTACTGGGGACAATTACTCTGAGTGATGTCCCAGGGGAAGAATATGAACCTCTGGTGAGGGGCACAGCAGCTAAGGAACTGTCACACACAATTAAAGGCACAGGAGCTCTCTCATAGAGGAATAATAAGGATATTCTGGCTGTGCTGACTGCACAGACCATCTAAGTAGTGATTAAAATATACATGATTGTACTCAGCAACTCATTAAGGATTTTTCATTTCTGTATCACTACATTAGAGACCGTAAGTAGTCACCCCTGCCGTGTCTTCAGATCTACCACTGAAACTCAAACACCAGGTCCCAGGTGCTTAATGCCAAAACCAGAAACAGCTTTAGAATTCCTAGCTAAATACATATCTAGGCAAGGTCTTGATGGCCTGTAGTTGTCTAGTATGATAGAAAAATGCCAGTTCGGAAGCTCTTTTAGGTCTATGTATGACATACTCCCTCTCATTGCAATTCATATGGAAAAGTCAAATAGGGCTAAAGAGAAGAACATCCTAACATTGTCTGAATTTACATTTTTTTTTAAAAGGCAATGACAAAAATCCCTTTGACACAGAAAGAGTAACCTTGCCACAAAAATAAAGTGACACACAACCAGTCCTCTGGAGTCACAGTTGTTAAAAGTTCATTCAGTAGCTGTTTGTCTCTATTTACATAATAATTGCTGTAGTTATAGATGTGGTTTGTACCAGGTGTGTCATTCCTGCACCATGTTTGCTCAGATTCGTACAGCCAATTCCCCTGAGAGCAGAGAGGAGAACATGGATATCTTGGTGGGATAAATGCAGCATCCCAGGAATGGTACCCAGATTCAGAGTGACTGCAATGTGCCATCACCTCTACAGAAGGACTCCCAGGTACAAACTGGATGATGTCAATTTGGTGTCACCACACACTTCTTATGGATTTTATCTTTTTTTCTTTTTGAATTGGATTAAAAAAATGGGTGAGAAGAAAAAGGATCCTGAGAGAGGCAGCGCCCGAGTTCCAAAGCCTGTTGGACAGAAATAGATGCTGCTATTCAGAAAATTGAGATGGAAAACCCAGGAGGTTTCTATTCATTCTTGATCAGCTTGTTATAAAATTCTCACTTGCTTAAGTCCTGCAAGCAAATAGCAGGAATCTAAAAAGCATCAGATAATACCCCTGCATGTGCTGGCATGTCTTGGTACTGGCATGGTTGCATGGAGAGGGGAGAGAGTAAATGGGGATCGGATGTATACAGGGATTATATCAGCATTTTTTCACTCTAGGGCTGGATATTTGTGTGTGTTCCTGTTCATTTGCCTCTGCAGAGTCGGTGGACAAGGGAAGAGATCATGAAGATTTACAGCTGTTTGAAGGGGAAAAAAAAAATCAGGGCGAAGGCACAGAAGCCCTCACTGTTCACACACTCCTGGGGATGATTTTTTTTCCCTTTGTTTTGAGTTCATCAGTGTTTAAATACACAGAGAGTCCTTTCTCGTATGACAACAGTGGCTGTGGAGGAAAATACAGCTAAAAGAGCACTTTCATTTTAGATGCTATCTCCAAGGAGTGTATAAAATTTACAAGTTGCTCACTGGATGGTTGAAAGTGCTTCATTTACTCTGTGCTCAAAACCATGTAGACTTCAGCACAGGCTTAGTATGTCCTTACCTCTCAGGGTAAGGCACACAGAGGAATTCAGAGACCTAAAACTACAAATGCAACATTAAGTAAGACCTTTGTGATTGGCTCAGTTCTCACGTGGATTTTGATAACCTCTAAGATCACACACAACCTACTAACCATAGGACACCAGAAAAACTCATTGCTTTCTGCAGAAAGAGCAGAGCATTATGAAGCACTTACTTATCTCCTTTTATTTACTTTATTCCTTATACCTAACCATCCATTTTTCTTGGTTACTTACATTATATTCACCACTGTAGCATCAAAATGCTTCACAGTCTTTAAAGTAGCTCTCCTGAATCTCTCTTATCATTAATATATTGCTTTTCTCATGCAAATAAGGTGCTTTTATGCCCATGCATAAGATGAAGGACTTGAAGCCATAATTTGAATATCCATACAGCATGGCCAGCCTGTATAGGTGAGTAGCCCAGGCTCGTATACGCTGATGTGAATCTATTGCTTCCACTTCATTTACACCTAGCTGCAAATCTCCACTTGGCAACACAGATTGACAAAGCAGATGTACTCTAAAAGACTACTATGCCTAATTTCAGTTGAAAGCAAAATTACTTGTAGCCAGCCATTTTCTATGTAACCTCACAGGAAATAAGGTCTTTAAATAATAGGTAGATATCTTTGAATTTCTCCATATAAGTGACTTAAGAAACCTGCAAAAAAGCTGAAGACTGAGCAGACTCTAAACGCTGTCCTTCACTCTTCAGCTGGCTAAGTTTTTATGCTTTTCTGCAGTAAAATAAATGAAGTAGGTAGTAGTTTTATCTTAGGAAACAAAAAAGCATGCTATCATTCTCTGTTAGCATTGAGGAGGAAGCATTTAACTTGAGTGGAAAAAGAGCAAATTTAGTACAAGAATGCGGGGAAAGTGAATCACAAACACAGGCAGAGACTGTGTTTTGGAAAGTTTGTAGTAGTTGGGTTTCAAACAGGATCCCACCAGACAGAGATATCCTGCAGAGACTGCAAAAGGTCTTGGAACTACTCTTCCATTGCAAAACCCATAACGAGGAGACACACAGAGGACACAGTAAGCTCTGTCCCAAACAGAAAATTCTCTTTTAAGCAATAAAACAGAACAGTAAATTTTCATCATTTCTACTCTGTGTTTCCCCCAAGCAAGGGAAAATATCTTTATTATACTGAAAAGTAAACAGAGACAATCTCAAGGAGACTTTGGAAAGAAGCTGTGAAAAAAGCACGCTACGTAAGACCCAGGGCTGGGATGCTGCACTTTAGAGACCAGGGAGAAGGCTCCCTTCAGGAGGGGGGAAAGCAGTATTACATTCATCTAAGCCAGGCTCTCCTTATTCTGGAAAGGATCTCTCCTTCATAAAATGAGTCTGAAGTCTCAACACAAAGCACCATCGGCTATGCCCCAACAGAGAGCAAGGAATGGACCTGTTGAAGAAGATCAGAGAGATGGAGCACATCTTCTATGAGGAAAAGCTGAGAAATATGGTTGTTCAACTTGAAAAATGCTCCAGGGAAGCCCTCTTGTATCCTGGAGTATCTGTAATAAAACCCTACCCGTTAACAGAATACCACATGCCAGAAGGAGACTCAGCAGTCTCATAATTTTAATAAAGGGCCTAGTGAAGAATGCTGAAAATTTACCCTATGGAAATGCCATCCCTGAGTTATTCTAATCCTGCAGTACAGCCTGTCTGGCATACACTCACTTCAGCTCCTGGTGTCCATCAGCGGTGATGCAGCCAGTCACCCCTGCCCCTGTGCCACCAGTTTGGGATGTCCTCACCCTCCCAATTTTTGCATAACAGCCCAGACAGGAAAACACATTCACCCTGGAGACCTGCCTATGCAGATCCAAAAGAGATCCGAGTCTCATCCCTGGTATTTTATTTCAAGTGCCTTTTCTGTAACTCCTTCCTCTGTGGGTTAATGAAGACTTAAGCACTCCGTCTCAGCAGCACTGATGTAAAACGGCTGCTTATTGCCTGTTCCATCTCACTGACTTTTATTGTGATACTTAAACCAAAATGGTGAACTATTACACTTCATAGCCTGCAAATAAAAGCAGAATGTTAAAAAGCAGAGGCTATAACCTCTGATCCAGTCAAAATTGCTCTAAACATCTAAGGCTCATAATCTTGAGACAACTATACTTGGCTCCAAAGGGGCAAGGAATGGCATGGATTATCATCCACAGCATATGAAGGAGGGACTTTAATTGTAATGCTACAATTTTTATTGTACCCATGCTCAAAGATAATGAAAAAATCCTAAACCAGCATGTGAAACAGCTCAGCTCCATTGAATTCAGAGAAGCTTACCCAGTTTACATCAGTGGGAATTTAGCCCATTATTTAGAAGACTTGAATAACCTGCAGCAAGTAGCAGATATTGGATCTTCTTTTCTTTAGACCACCCAGAGAAGCCACTGAGGTGATGGCAGCCAATTTTCTCTGTTTCCGAAGACCCACCTGTTCTGCAAATCATTACAACTACAAACACTGCATTTAAAATTCTGCACTTTAACAGAGCCACTTGGGCAGTACAATATCCATTTTTAGAGGCAGGAGGTCCTGGGGTCATGTCTGCAGTGACTTGGGCACTAAAATGAAATAGGAAAGGGGAGAGAATTGGCTCTCAGTCATATTTTCAAATTTCTGGTTTAGGGAAAGCCAGAGGCCAATAGAAACTCTGGCTCAGCTTAGGAGGAGGAAAGGGACTGCTTTTAGTTGTAGCCTCACTCCTTCTGCACATGCAAGTATGTTCTGCTAATTTTGAAATAACATTGTTTTTAAGGACCTACCTTCAATATACCTAAGTTAGCCAAAATTGATTTTAGTCTCATACTCCAACACACTTCCAACTGAGGCAGTGGAAAAGACACCATTGAACAAAATACAGTCTGGCTGAACACCTTAGTAACACAAGCCTACCAAGTCATTAAACACTTCTTATGCAGAAATATGAAGGGCAAATTTGACACTAGCCAGAATATCTGGTTTTACACAGCGTGAAAAGTCAAAATGGTTCGGTTGCAAGGATGAAATAGTTTGTGGGATTTCTGATTGAGCCCAGAGCAGGGAAAATTGTTACTCTCACAAAAGGAGACTGTTCATATGGAACATGTGCACGGTTTCAGAGCTTGTCTTTCTGCTCCTGGTTCCTCACTGGTAACTATGAGCAGGTTCATGGAAGCCAATACCTTTGGGGGAACTAGAAAAGAGGTAAAATTCTTAAGAAGATCTGCAATATTAGACACGGCGGCCATTCAGGTGGACCCTAAACATGGATTGGAGCAATGTCCCCAGGACCTGTGCTAGACCCTGGCATGACTATGAAGACTGACTCCCGTAAAGAACACCTTTGTAGGTAACCCTGGCTTAACGGGACACTGGGGATTTATCCAGCAGTAAGCAAAATAACAGAGATAAGATCTTTTTAAGTGACTCACTGTTTGGAGAGTCTTTTGGGGTGCACAAGTCAAGACACCTAAATCTGTTAAGACACCTAGGAGGGACCAGACTTCAAAGAAGTAGATTTACTGATAACAGATTTACAGATCAGGTTCTTTAGAAGCTGCCTCAAGGTAGGGAATAAAAATAAAATAAAAATGTGAAACAAAATAAATAGTACCAAGGCAAGCACAGTCCATATGTGCAATTGAAAAATCTTGCTTAAGATCCATAGAATTCAAAGCAACTCACTTCTGCACACAGCAGAGCTGAGGAAGTTCTTGTAGTGGAAGCTGAAGATGCAAAAAGCTTGAAAATATTCAATAAAGGGATTGGCAAAACTCTTGGAAAATACAAAAAAAAAAAAAAAACAAAACAAAACAAAAAACCAAAATCAAAATCCACCCCTTGTGGTTTCTTAGAAATAAATATTCAGCAATTAAAAAAATATTTAAAAAAAATTAAAAATAACCCAAACAAACAAAACTCTTCATTGTAGATAAAGATAGCATTTATAGCTCAAGAACTGCCTGAGCTACCAGATCCTGGAAGAGTGCTGTGGGGTAAGTGTTTTTATATGTCTGATCAGTTATCCCGTGCTCTCCTACCCGGCCACTTTAAAGGAGAGGACATGTGCCTGAGCAGGTATTCATCTGAGCCAGTGCAGATGTTTTCCTAACCTTATGTTCCAATGCCTGAATACTTTTATGAATGTAATAATCTACGTAGCTCCTGGCAACTCTGAAGATGACACTGGTCAGCGCCTTGTACTTTTTGTGTTGACTTTAGAATGACCGCTGTGTTTTTTCTGTTTTAGAAAAAAGGAAGATTTTAAGGAACTCTGACCAGCAGCTTGGCCTTTCCAATGCAAAAAAAGGCTTTGGAAACACTTAAATAGATGCCAGTAAGGAAATAGATCAGTTTGATATAAAAGAGTAGCAGCATAAAAATTCCTGTGTTTTACCTCTATGGAATTCAAATCCAAGAGAGATCTAACTAATGCGACATAGATCTTCAGCTCCCATTCCCAGGAACTGATTACCCCCAAATCTTCCCAGCATCCACAAGGGACAGCAAAGCACTATTACATCCTTTTTTACAGAACCAGCGAAGTGAAGCACAGGTAGAATAAGTGATTTACCCACAGATCCCACAGGAAGCTTGCAGTGCACCAACACCATTGAAACTGAGACTTCTTGGACAAACACAGGTGCCCTGAGGGCAGCTAGGAAGCAGAGTCCAGGTCAGCCCTCAATGAACTGCCTTGCTTCCTCCTCCTTAGGGCATCCGTCTACTGCACCGAGAGCTGTGTGCACTGTGACCTGCTGCCTCCACAGCCGCTGCTCAAAGCCAGGGGAATTCAGTTCCCCCTCTTGAAATCCACTCTCTCTCTCATAGTAATGAGCACTTTAATCTATCAGGAAAATGTAGAGCTTCTTGGCACTGCTTTTTATTTCTGATCTGTGTTTTCTCCCTCTCTCTTTTAGGTTAATTTATCTGATTACATGCAAGGCACTGCAGCCGTGTTAAGGTACCAGTCGAGTTTCCACTTGGAGGCTTGGAGGAAAGATTACCATTAAAACGTGACTTCCATCCACTCAGCTGAAATTACTATTGATTGCCAAAGAAAAATATTTGTGCTGTGAAGCTGGGAGCTATGATGTTGAACCGTATTAACATAATGTTAGCATAGCTACGGGTGTTTAGTGGCACGCAATCAGATTTGAAATGAACGTTGATTATAGATTGAGATTAATGTTCACATATTCATAGGAACACAATGAAAAGAGCAATTTCCTTTCTACTACAGATCAATGGTTTCCCCATTCAATTATACAGCTGTAATAATTGCATTATGCGGAAATATTTCTTAATGGCTTATTTCATTCTTTCTGTTTGCCTCTGTGTGTGTGAAAGACAGAAAGATCTTGTGTGCTTGCACGCACACATGTATATGTGAAATCTTTTGTCAGTGATACTTGCCAAAGCCTGTATATAATGCAAAATACTTTAATTACTAGTGCAAATGCGCAATCTTTGGCTGAGCTAATAATCTCTTGGCATTTTCCCATTATTCTCTTTATGCCCTCAACATAGGCTTCAGGTTTCTCTACTTGTTTAAGGTTTTAACAGCTGTATCCCACGGCACAGCAGATAAACTGGGTTTGGTCTGTGTGTAGCTCTGAATCCTCAGTGTTGGCCAAATGGTCACCAGAGACCCTGATGGGTTCATGCCTGTGTCCCCCACTGGTTTAGTACTAATAGAAGCAGGTTAGAAGCACTGTTGAAATTCTTTATTCTCTTAGTACTGTCCACTTAGTCATACCAGTTGGTATAACTAAGAACCACAAGACTAGTTAAGCAAAATAACTTCCTATGAGTTTCCAACCTTGTTCTTAGCACTCAGGGATTTGGGCTTAAAAATGAGGCCTTGAATAGCTATGGCACATCTACAGAAAACTACTCCTAGTCATCTGATTCTAACTTAAATCAAGGCAAGATAGGACACCTTCTGAAGGGAAATCTGGTAGTCAGTGGAGACTAATTTTAAAAGCACATGAGGGATTAAGGTAGAAGAACCTTCTCTTCCTATTTTGGTACAACATTGCTGAGGGTGCTCTTTTTTTCATCTTCCTCAGAAATAAAAGTTCCCACTTATCCTCATTTTTGCCCAAAACCATATTAGCTCAGACATATTCTCCTTCTACAAAGGAACACCTTTAGATTCCTAGATTGGTGGGTCAGCAGCCCAGAGGAGAGTGTGTTACAAGGGAACAGACGTATCTCCCTGAAGAAGTTCATATGGTGAGTGTGAAAGGAGGAGTTTTGCACAGAAAAATGCAAAGATGCAGCAGAGAAGGCAGGCTGTAAGAAAAGAAAAGACTAGCACCAGGAGCCAATGGAGCAGTTTACAGTGCATTACTTGGCTCTGCTCTAGGGGATGTCCTGTTATTGAACCTTTTGACTTCAAATGACTTGAAAACATCTCTGCAGAGAGATTTTGTTGGGCAGCAGCCTTGACTGCAGTGCATGTGCAGAGGCACATTCTCCAAGCTACCTCACAGAGGAAGCCTGCAACATTTCCAGGCTCGGTATCAGACACATCCTACAGGCCATATTGCTGGCAATGATCAAAACCCCACAAGGCAGAGTTGAGCAATGTACTTCAGGTTGTTCAACTTGGTAAGGGTATTCTGGTCGTACACCATTTCTGCTGACTGTGCTCTCTGCACTAGCAAGAGTTTCAAGAAACCATAGCACTTGTCATGTGAGATCTGCACCATGTATTTAAGCTGCCTTCACTTCCTCAGGAGCATTCATTTTTTTCTCGATGGAAAAAAGCTTCCAGCAGCACAACACACAGCTATTCCTCAGCATGGTCTGGCTTGTTGCATTTGTCTTTCTTACACTGCCAACTCTTTGAGGTAAAGAATTAAGTTTTTCAGGTTTTTTTATTATTATTATTATTATTATTATTTTATTTTATTTGGTTTTGGGTTTCTGGTTTTGGTTTATTGAGTTTTTTTTCCAAACCATCCACAAAAAAGATGTCCATGTTTTGGAATGTCATTCCACATTGTAGGATAAAAATACAAAGTGCACTTAAGCAGGATTCAAAGTTATACATCAACCACTTTTAGTTGTTTTAGAAAAAAACCCCACAACTTGATACGTGGAAGAAATTACTACACAGGGATTACAAGAACTGCAGAGTCACTATTCCCCTTGTGATGCTGAGTCATCAGATGAACAAGAATGAGGCAATATGACCCACTCATTCAGCATTTAATCTGCCTCCCTTTTTCCCCTTTCCTCAAAGTTTCACATCTCTGTTCACTCATCTCACTTTGTCAGAAGTCACATGAAGGGACAGGCACAGTTTTGTCTCATGTGCATTTTCGGTTACCAGACAGTAGAGTTTCACAAAAAAGTGGTATACTTGAAGGGTCTTGCCTGGAGGAGAAATAGATGGAAGTAATCATTGCTTTTATTAAACTAAGTATTTGGGCCTTTGGGAAGTGGGATAAGAGAAGTGAAGTGAATGGAGATTATGGAAGAAACAAAGTAAGTTTGATAAATCCCAGTGAACAGAAAACAGCATTCAAAAGCTGTGATGTTTAAGATTTTGAAAACTTAGCAATTTTGAATGTGCATATTTCTGAAACCTTCAGGGGAACTTTGTTTTTAGAAAAGACATTTTAATTTTCCAACTTTCCATTTGACTGAATGTCAAATTGTTAAGTCCGTTTTGAAGGTCCTGGTTATTTTTTTGTGCTTCTGTCATTCCCAGTAAAACTGATTCAGTCTCACATACCTGAAACTTACTTGAAAAATAGCAAATACTTATGTTTGCATACATGCCAGCCTGGGACCTGAGGCACACCAACGTAACTGCTAATAGATGCTCTGCTCATGGAATCACTCTGGGTTCACAGCAACAACAAGGAACTGGAGTTTGACACAGTATTGCTGTTACCTGACGTAACTGGTGGTCTACACTCAGATGTAGTGCATGCAGATTTGCGACAGCTGGCTTCAGAACTAGTCTTTAAACTCCCATTGCCAACTACTGTAATCTACAACAAGCATTCCAGACAGATATCCTTGAGTGGTTTTAGGAAGAAAATTATGTAAATGATCAGATCACCAAGGCAGCAAATGCTGAGAAGTGGCTAGCGTGTCTTTACAAATGAGTTGCTGAAGAGAATCATAATGTCTACAGTCAACAGAGAAGGAAAGTGGGCATTTAACAGTCTTCCTGTCCATGACTTCCCTCAGAAGATGAGGTAAACATGGATTTCATCGAGCTTTGAATTAGCTTCCTCTGGAAAAGAGATTTGTCTTTGGCATGGATCTCTTCAGAAAACTAGCGAGGGATTCATCTCCCCTGACTTCAGATAACTCTAGTGAAGACAACTGTGTGTGATCCAGTCGTCCATGATTCATTTATGGTTGAGTCAATGAAGAGAAGTAGGGATTTCTAAATCATGATTAATGACCAATTTCTGTCAAGCACATCATTAATTGTGCTTTAGAACTGTTGACTATCCTTCATAGTCTGTAGGAGAGCTTACTGGAGCTGTTCAGACATTTACAGTTAAGATACTTGATGTGAAAGTTTGAAAAAAGTCAATCTCACACTTTTTTCCTAAGTAACATGAAAAATAAAAATCCCTGGGTCTTTGTGTAAGCACAGAACACAGTAACAGCTTTTCCTTCATAAAAAAAAAAAAAAAAAAAAATCTGACTTATTAAAACTTGAACATTCATTAGCTAATTATTATCTCTTCAGCAGAAAATAAGGAAGCAGAATCTGCTAGAGGCTTGCTCAACCACAGGTTAATCTGAAATTATATCCTATTAGATGGGAAACATAAAGAAATTCTTTGTTCCCAATGTTTTTTTTACAGATTTTCTGAGTGGCCTATAATTTGGCCTAACACTTTACCTTGGAGCTGTAGAAACATATGGCATGACCTTCAACTCCTAACAGCCTTCAAGAAGCTGAAGTTGGATTGTTTGAGGTCGTGGGTAACAACTGAGAAGTCATAGGTCAAATTCAAAACCATATTACATCTCTAGGAAAGATTACCTTCGAAATAACATATGGCATGACCTCTAGCGCTGAT
>JBCJKH010039023.1:0-10552 GCA_039877255.1 Loriculus beryllinus
GCCAGGTTGGACACAGGGGCTTGGAGCAAGCTGCTCCAGTGGAAGGGGTCCCTGCCCGTGGCAGGGGTTGGAACTGAGTCAGCTTTAAGGTCCTTTCCAACCCAAACCAGGCTGGGATTCTGTGTTCCTATTATAAAAGCAGCTCTGGATACAAGCTCCAACCCACCCCACTATGATGCGAATCACACCAGGCTCCTCTTGTCACCCTCAGGATCTTTTAGCAGCTGCACAGTGCTGTGGTGGATCAACACGAACACACCTTTCCTGCCTCCCCCTCTCCCAGATGCAAACACCAGCAGCGGCGGTGCGTGAGCTTCCGGCTGAACCGCTCACTGGCAGCAGATGGATGAACTCCTAAAGCCCCCCCGTAAAGAAAGCAGCCATGTGAAAACCAGGCATCTTCTCCACATGCAAAAAGCAATTATGCTAAAGACACAGGGAGAGCCCTGCAAGGTCCAGATCAAAAGCCAGAGACGTTGGAGGCAGGAGAAAGACCTATCAAATTCACCGCACTTTTCCCAGCTTAAGGATCAGAAATGGAGCGTTCTGGCTCATAAATTCTACTTCCAGCAAATTCAAGCTTAAATCCCCCCGAAGGCAATAAGGAAAAGGCAATCAACAACAACTCTAACCACTTCACAGATGCTCCTGTTTAGTTTATACCGCACTTCTTACAGCATTCAAATGGGTAAAATGGGATTTCAACGCAGGGGGGCTGACGGCAGCAGGCAGGATTCCTCGCTGAAGATACCAAGGGCAAAGGAAGTTCTGAGAAGCATCATATTGGTTATGATGAGTGAACTCAGCGTGCTCAGCCTTTGCTCATTTTAATCTGCCACTAAGCAAGCTTGGCTAAACTGAACATCCTGCGTCTACAGTGCCTTAAAAATCCACAGGAATCACCAAAATGAACAAACTGATGCATTCCCTGGGAAGCCATGAAAAAACTCATCACTATTTGTTTCCAACTGTTGTTCCGCTTCCCGAGCCAAATGTTCCCAAGTCAGCTGCGGTGGCTGAGGAGTGACCGGTTAGAGCTGGAAAGTTGTGGGTTTTAAATTGCAGCTTGAATACTTCCAAGCTCTCTAACATCTTTTATAGTTCCAGGACTGCCTGTTCCAAAAGCGGAGCCCTCCGATGCCACAGCACAGGCCCTTATCCCAGCATCTTCCAACTAAAGCCATCACCTTGGGGAGAAAACACTTGGCTTTGCCTGTTCTGCTCTCATACCAAAAAGATGTGAGCTGTGCAATACAGAAGAGGCACACAAAAAGAAGGGGCTCCCACCTCAAAGCATCAAGGTCATTAGTCCTGTGTTCACAAAAGGAGAAGCAGCTTCCAGACTCCTTGCTCCACTCCACAGCATCCTCCCTAATGTACAGTGAGTGTGTCTGAAGGATGATACCCATTGCTAGGCCTCCAGGAGATGACAAAGGAGGAAGAACCATTTGACTGTAGGATAATAGAACACTAACCCAAGTCTTCTTTGCCTTGTATCCTCTTTTACTCGCTCACATTTGCACAGCATGGGGCATTCAAGACCAAATCACTTGGACTTCTTATTTTTTACTGCACCAAAGAGTCAACAGTGCAGAGATTCTGTTGGACAAAGCTTCCTACTGTGAAACACACAATGTGTGCATTGTGCCAACCCATCTCCTGCAGGGCGAGGAAAACAAGGCAGGCTTGGAAGAAACACACCCATGATGACTGCAGCCCCCAATCCCTCCTGGTACTTTACTCTGCTCCTTCTCTAGGTGCCACATTTACAGAGTCCTGTTGAGAAGGTCTCAATACAAATACTTTTGTGAGGTCTGGACAACATCATGTTATTTCTTTTGCATCAAAGGTTATCAGCTCTACCCTCTCTGTACAAGTATTTAAAGCATAGCTGAGGTGGTTGGTCCTGCCTTCAAACCCCCTGAATTCTCAGGATAAATGACATTCCAGAGGGTGACGCATTTGGAACTTGAAAGCAAAAACACATTTTGCGCTATTTCTAACATTGTTTGAAAGATACCCAGCATCTAAAAAGCAGCATTTACCTCCTTCCTCTGAGTTGCCAGAGCTCATCACCCAGGGAAACAAATTGTACTGAAGGAGAAAACAATAATCATAGAATCATAGAATAGTTAGGGTTGGAAAGGACCTTAATCTCCTTATGTTTTGGGTGCTCACATCCCTTTCCAACATCTTCACCCCTTGCTCATCTCAGAGGCAGTTCTGCTTCGCTTTGCTTGCTTAAAACATTCATTACAAGTCATCGAGGCCAGGAAAGGATTAGAAAAGCACTGGCAGAAGATGCAAAATGCAACAAGGCTGTTAGGTGGGAGAAATGAGACTTCCAGAAGCATAAACAACAATCCAGCACTGAGCTACCACTTGTGCTTCAGTAGAAAATTCCTCTCTCTCTACATTTTAAGCAGGTATATATTAAGAAAAGTAAATCATGCACAGCAATGCAAAGCAGCACCTTGTCAGAACCAGGTCATGAAGGCTTCCTGCCCACTTCCAGGCTTCCTGCCCACTTCCAGGGAGGCGTCATCTGTGCTTTACAGATGAGACATCCTGACCACACCGATGTCAAGTGACATACCTAGCTATGAGGAGGAGCAGCTCTAACAGCAGGACTGCTTCCAAAACTGAAATCCCTGTCCTGTGCTCTGGCCATGCTTCATCCCTACAGGCAGCAATGGAAGCACTGCTACTGGAACTAATTAAAGGCAAATCAGTCGAGCCTAGGAGCCATGAGGTGGGAAAATATCCTGCCCAGCATCCAAGAAAGCTAGATAACCAAAGAGGCTGCTGGAGAGCCCGGTTGTGAGAGATCCCAGGACCTGCCAGCTCCATTGCAAGCCTTCACTTGTTCCCTCGTCCCTATTTCTTCACACCAATTAACTGCAGCATTTCATAACCAGAGCCCCAGTCCACATAAGCTTCGAAATCCTCACTTTCCCACAAGATCCTGAAGGATTCATTAAATCTATTAGATGGCTGACATTTAAAATGCCTGTTTTCCTTCACAGGCAGCAAATCCAGGGTGCTTTCACAGCAACTAAAGCGGTTCTGCAAGCACAGCTACTGAGTTTGTGTGGCTGCAGCATCTCCCCAGAGGTCAGGTATCTATGCTCTGTTCCTTCAGTCCATCAGAAAACACACTTTTTTTACACCTGGAGACCTCTTTCGTCCTCGGGTGGCACTATAGGAAGCAGTGGGAGGAATAAGGCAACAGAAATGTTTGTGAAGCAAGGACTCATTGCCCAGATGAGCTGCGAGTTATCAGGACAGACTTACTTTCCTTCACTGCTGATACAAACATGTTCTGGACCCTGATCCAACACAGGAGAGAATTACATCACTTCAGGTTGCACTGGTCACTGCACATGTCAAAACATCCGTGTCTCAAAAGAGCAACATTAACTGTCCCCAATCCAAGAACAAGTGTCTACCTGTGGATTGGGAAATGAATCGTCTGTTGCAGAGAGCATCCATTAATGCTGTAATTAGATTCTGTGTCCAGAAATATGATATTCCATCAGCCAACTCCACAAAGAACAGCTCTGCTGAAAGCCTCTTCACACATCCCATCACAGCATGGGGCCGAGGTGCAGAAGCAAGGCGAGGGGGAGGCCTCTTACAGCAGCTCCAACAGCACAGCACACACCACACACTGCTCCACAGACACAACCCACAGCCTCCGGGGCAGTCACTGCTTTCCTTACCCACAGCCACACTCCTCACCAAGGACTTTGGGCCTCTTGCTCTCTACATCAATGCACATTAACAACGCTCCTCCTACCCAAAAGGCCAGGCTGGCTCTAGTCCTCCTGACAATTCACTCCTCAGGCAGCAGACCCTGAGATCACAAAGGCTCAGCTGAAACTTCAACCTTCCAAGTTTTAACTTCCTATGTTCCAACAATCCTTCCAGAAAACATCTCACTTGGCTGTTGCAGTTGCTCCCTCCCCATGTCCAATAATCCATTTTTACCTCAACAGCAGATGCAGCTGCTTTCTTGTAAAAACCCAGAGTTTAAAGATGACTTCTTCCACTTGCCATAATCCATTGTGTGGGAGAAACAGACAATATTGTATTGTTCCCTGTATGACACTTTGAGCTGTACTTTCTGCTCTGAACACACTGAAACTCCACTTGAGGCTACAGCAATTTCCATGCAGGAGGCAAAGGAGGATCTTATATGTGATCTAATACAGGCTAAATCAATGTGCACTCATTTATTGCTTCTAGTTCCCATCAGCTCAAGGAGAGACACTGTCCTAGAGTTTCAAGGCTATCCATGCTGCCTTTGTCTAGGGAAAACATTGGAGATCTGTTGAGAACCCCATCTAATGCTTCCCAGGAGTGTGGGTGAGGGATGGGAGTCACTAAACCCTGGCTGCCTCTCACTGGTTTCAGCACATCATTTTGGGAGAAGTCACACAGGATTGCATCCCTTGGGCCTGCCTTCTACAGAAATGCAGTTCCTGTTAGTCATTCACTCAGAGAGGTGCTGGGAAGCTTAATTAGAGTGTGTGCAGCAGTTGGAGATTTTCAGGTAAGATGGATTAGGGAAGGGCAACATCATTAGCATGGATTCAAGTGATGACAGCACTTCCCTCTGCCTCCTTCAGCTGCTGGAGCTTGAGAGGAAAACTACCCAGCACCACAGTCCTATGTGTTGTAGTCAGAAAACCATGAGCACCACAAGGACCATGGTTTTCTGGATGTGGTCTGAATTCCCAACACCTTTACAGGATTCTGACCTTCTGCTGTGGCTGTAAACGGGAGCTCCCTGGAAGAAGTGTCTCCAGCACAAACCAAGGCAGAGCTTTACTATTCCTCTCCATGCAAGGATTTTCTCCTGCTAAGCGTGATTAGGGAGATTAATTTTTGCAGCTGGACATTTTACCTAAGAATATAATTTTCCACCCAGTTTTCTCCTTTAGCTTTCATTGATTCTAAACCAAGACACTCACTTACCCAGAAGAGGACTCTTCTGCAAGGTTCACTCTTGCACTTCAGTCCCTTCTTTTGGCATCAACAACAGACTTGTTTTCAAAAAGCCCTGTTATTACTTATTTCAACTTGTCTGCATTCACAATCAACACTAAGAGTCTAAAGCTATAAATTCATTTATCCAAGGACCTGACTGTAACAAAGCCACATTATGGATCAAGTTGTTTGTTTGACTTCTAAAGCAAAAGAAGTTCCTTAAAAGCCATGAGAGCTGAGACACTGAAACCACACAGATACACAGTGCTCAGGATGGAATATGGATCAATATTCAGAGAGGTTCATTGACACAGCAACACAAACCAGCTTGGTCCTTATCAGCTCTGGGTGTGTGATTTAATACAACTTCACACCTTTACACCCACTTCAGTTTGCCTTTCCCTCTGTGTCACCTGGGAAGAGGCTGGTGGGTCCCTCACTGCAAACAGTCCCAGCTGGTATCTGGGAAGAGACTTCAATAACAGCTTTGTGTTTCACCTGCCACCACATCCCCAAGAGTTGATGGTTGGGCACAGTAACAAGTGAGCTACTCCCCCAAATGCTGGCTGAACCATGAGAGTTTAGGCATGAGGAACACAGAACCAGAAGGAAACAGCCTTCTGAGCTGCCCTATCCCATGCCTTCATCATCACCCTGGCAGCACTCCCTCTCCTGAAAAGGGCTTCTCACATCCCTGAAAAAGACAAGCTGAATAAAAACATGAAATCACACAGCCCTGTTAATGCCATCTCAGTCCTCAGCAGAGGAGTGGAGGCAGAACAGAAGGGAAACGTCTGAATTGCTCTCAGCCTCCATGGGACATCGTGCATTTCACAGTGGATTTCCTTTGCAGGCAAAGAGGAAAGCTGGACCACACATTCCGCTTCCTAAACAAGCTTACTTTGAGAGCAATGGCATCAGCCTGTCTACTCACTAGTTCAAGCTTCCCGCTTCTCAGAGATAAATAAATGTGCCTTTCAAGTTGTTTTTCCAGCTTTCCCCTTCTAATCTTTCATCCCCCTCTCCCAGTACTCCCTGACTTCACAGGGCTCTGTATCAACACAGTATCCCTTGCATAGAATAAGCTTTGTAATTTCTCAGCAAATTCGACTTGAACAGTGATGAAAACACAGAACTTCTTCAATGCCAAAAGACCCTTTATGCAAAGAATCCCAGGAAATGAGTTCTCAAAAACCACACAGCAATCTTTTAAGCAGCACAAAATTGGTCCCTAAACAGTTCCCCTGTATTTCAAGTGAAGCAGACTGGAACAGTTTTATTTATTAATATGCTCATTCTCACACTCATGCTTTAACATGGTGGCTTTAAAGAAGTTGTGTGAGCTTTATCACTGGGTTAAAGAGATGGGAGGTGGGCGGAAGAAAAAGATGAGTGAAGAGGGATTAAAATTACTCACAAGAAAGCCTATAAATACACCAGTGGGGTGAGGATGCATTCTCTCTCCCATTTAACTTTAAATTAGAGAGCTAAACTTTAAAAGACAAAGAGATGTAATGAAGCAAAGATGCAGCAGACCTAAGAGAAAGTCAGCTGGGCAATTTAGCCAGGGATGGGTATTGCAGAGGTGGGAGTGGAGGAGGAGGGAGAAGGGATCTCGACTGTCAGGAACCAGTCCCTGGCTCAGGAAGTTGTGGGAGGAAACTGAAGGAAGCCACATGATTGTGATAGAGGAATCACAGCACAGGCTCTCAGAGGCAGTGTGGAATAGAGGTATAAAGGAGGAAAAAAAGGGAAGCCAACCCAGGAAATCATTTATTTGTTACAAATGTTAAGCTCATGGCAGCAAGGGCTTGAATAGGCTCACAAGACCTGCGCATACCCCTGCAATGCAGATTGGAAGTCAGAGGAGGTGTTGAACCGAACTGCTCAAACGCATTCAGTGAGGTACAACATAAACCAGAAACTCACTGAACGTGCACAACCACACCTGCTGTTCCCATCTCCCCCAGTGCAGGGCCGTGGCTTTGACAGAGATGCTGGAGGAGAAAGCAATGCTTCCAAGAGAGGGGCTTGTGTTTCCTCCCCTCCTGACAGGCACAGGCTGGCGCTGTCCCACTGAATACTATGGGGCTAACACAAGGGTATTGTCTGAAAGTCCTCCAGCTTCTTTGGTAAGAACACACTAAAGATGTTAAAGTAATTTAGCACCATGTATCACTTTCCTGACCGCACAAATCAGAACGCAAACTAGAAACAGGCAAAACCAGAGTGGCAAAGGAATAGGAAAACACTCCAGAACATCATCAGAGCGGCTGTATCTGCCAGCTCAGGCCTCAGGTACAGCACAGTGGCCAGTGCTGAGGAAAGGAGATGCCAGCGTGGAGGAAAGGAGATTTGAGCTTAAGGACAATGAGGTCCCAGGTTATTACACGGAAACCACAGAAAAGTGTGTTAGAAACAGCAGTGAAGGACCTGACTACCCAGTGTCCTTCGCCTCGGTGCTGGGACTAAACAAGCAACACAATCAGCAACTTCCTGATCAGGTTTTCCCAGGCAGGCGGCCGGGACGCTGAGTGACAGCTCCCAGAGGTTCAGGGCCTGGCAAGCACTACAAAGAGCAGCCACCACAAGGAGGGAAAGCATCGAGGCCAGCACAGAAGGCAGGAAACAACGACAAAGTGATCTTACTTTCATTAGGCAGCTCCTCCCGGTCCACATCATTGAGGGGGGCTGAGGCGCTGCTCCCACTGTCATCCAGGGTGAGGATAAGGGGAACGTCATCATCCATGCTCACAGCCATCCTCTCCCTTCAGAGGCTCCTGCTCCAAGCACTTTAAACGATGCCTGTTTCAGTTCCACTTGCAACACTGATGTCAAAAGCTCTCCCCAGGGATTCCTCCATCAGGGGTGTCTTCTATACGTAAGAATACAAAGGTATGTGGACCCATTTCTCGAGACCACAGCTCAGAAAGGATCTAGCGATTTGCTTCTGAAAGGCAGCACAGGATACCAGACCCAAGGGCAGGATTTACGCCAAAGCTAAACGCAGAAAGCCAGGTCCAGGCTGTTCCTGTCAGCGCACAGCTCTCAGCGCAGCACGGAAGCAAAACAAAGTGCTTCTTGACAAACTCCTGAGCGCTCGGCGCAGGAAGCGAGCGGGAGCGACGCACGCAGAGCCAGCATGATGCTAAGTGTCACCATCACACATGGCTCTGTCCCCTGCCATGCCCAAGCGCCTCAGCTCCAGGTGGGGAGGGCAAAGAGGCCGGGTTGAGGCCGCACACATCAAGGTCCCGGGGGTTTTCCCACTGGGTGATGCCACTGGCACAAGGTCTCGGGTCTCTTTAAGAGCCGGAGGCAGAGAAAACTCAAGCAGGGCCTGGACAACGTCACGGGACGCTCCACAACCGGTGCCGCCGTCACTCTCTCGGAGGCCGCATCCCTTCAGCAACAGGCCGAGCTCCCCGCAAACCTCGGGGCACCGGACGTGCGGCTTCGCGGCGGACAACTCCCGGAGCTGCCGGGACCGCGGCCTGCGGGAGACAGGGACACCGAGACGGGGCTGGCACCGCGCTATGGGGGCCCCGCTCCCCTCCGAAGCCCTCCCCGAAGCCCCGCCGCCCCCGGCCATTGCAAACCGGTTCCACCCCCTCCTTTTCCCTCCCCTCCTTCCCCTTCCTGCGGAGCCCACCCCGGGCAGCGCCTCCCGCTCCCGGACCTCAGGAACGGACCCGGTCTCGCCGAACCGGCGCCCGCTGCGACGCCTCTCCTCAGCGCCCGGCCCCGCCCCGCCGCCTCTCATTGGCGGCGGGCAGCGCGGGCCTCTCCCTGCAGCCAATCCACGCTCGGAGTATGCTTCGCCCCGCCCACCGCCGGCCCTCGGCCCCGTCGAGAGGAGCGGAATTATTCCCGCCTCCCTCCCACACGCGCGTTTGGCCTCGCCATTGGGTAGCGGAGCTGTCACTCCGGCCAGGCGGGGATGCTGATTGGCTTCACGCCGCGGCGGTGAGAGGAAGGGGCGGGCTCTCGGGGAGCTCTGCTGAGGACCCCGAGGAGCGGTCGCCTAGCAACGAGCGGGCCGCGACGCCGGGCCCAGAGAGGAGGCGGTGGAAGCGGTCGCCATGCTCCCCGGTCAGGCCGCTGCCCGCTCTAACGGCAAGCACCGGGCTCCTGCAGGCTGGTGCTTGTTCCAGCGCTGATTCCAGTGGGAAGCAACCCTCCAGCAACACAACCGCAGCCACCGAGCAAGCGGTTTCCTCACAGCATCCCCTCCGCCAGCACGGAGAGGCTGCGTGGTGCTGAGGACGCAGAGCAGCGAGGGGGCTGAGGGAGCACAGGTAACAGTGACCATACATAAAGTTAGAGCTGTCTGCAGCGCCAGGGATGGGCACAGCTGGGTTGGGAAGATAAAAGTCCTCAGGATGACTGGTCCTTTGCTTGGGAGACACAAAGAAAGGAATCAGGGTTGAGTCAATGGTGCTGAGCACATGGGGAATGAGAACGAAGAGCGGCAGCAGGCAGGACCGCAGCTGTGACTGAGCATCAGTGGCACTGGACGGGGTGAATCTGAACCACAGGAGCATAGAACAGATAGGGTTGGAAAGCACCTTAAGATCACCTAGTTCCAACCCCAGCCTCATTTCATACACGTTTGGTGTTGGCTGCACGCGAGCACCAGCCTCTTGCAGGCAGGGCAGCACCCAGCAGTAACCGAGCAGCTTTGGCTCATGTGATGGATGCACAGCTCCGGTACAACAAGAGGACAGGGCAGCAGTAAAGAATCAAATGTGAGTGAGAACTGTGGGACAAAATCCATATAACCCATTTATATTGTAAGCAACACGGTCCTTGTGGTGTGAGGAGTGAGGAACTTATCCACGGCTTAGATTTTGGAGCGGTTACCCCAGATTGCTGCTGGCTCCCCTCAGTGGATCCCAGTCATCCGTTCACTGCTCAGGAACAGGGCTCTGGCTCTTGTGTCAATCCTTAACCCTCTTGTCTCCATCTAGTGTCCAGATCACACTTCGGTCTCTCTCGCAGCCCACTTGAGACACCTGCAGGTTTGTTTGGCACCGTGCTGGCATCCACATGAAGGTGAACAGCCTCAACCCCATCAGCATCCCCTGATGCCCCAATTGCCTTCGTGTCCCTGCAGTCTTTACCCAGCTGGACAGCACATGCACTAAGGCAGAGCCTGCCAGGGCTGGCTGAGAGGACACCAGAACATGACAATACGACTCATTGTTTCACATTGAGCTCTCTTGCCTTTCAAAAGTAAGAATAACCTTTCTTGCCAATAAACTGGACCAAAAACACAGGCCCCTGGCTGCCTAAGCTCCCTTTGTATGTCCAGGTGGGTCTAACCCCAGTCCTGCTGCTGCTCGAGGTGGCAATAAAGACATTCCTGGGGCAGTGACGGCCTTAACCTGGCTGGGTTTGTCCTTGGGTGAATTTGAGGAAAGGGTTCCCTTTGTGTGGGAGTTACCAAGCTCCCAGTGACTTCCTATAGGGATGCTGGGGAAGGACTCTTCATTAGGGACTGTAGTGACAGGACAAGGGGTAATGGGTTCAAACTGAAACAGGGGAGGTTTAGATTGGA
>JBCJKH010039024.1:0-16952 GCA_039877255.1 Loriculus beryllinus
ACCCACAGTGTGCATCCTTACTGGGTATCCAATACCCGCCTTGTGCATCCTTACTTGGCATGCAATACCCACCGTGTGCATCCTTACTGGGTATCCAATACCCACCATGTGCATCCTTACTGGGCATGCAATACCCACCGTGTGCATCCTTACTGGGTATCCAATACCCACCATGTGCATCCTTACTGGGCATTCAATACCCACCGTGTGCATCCTTACTGGGTATTCAATACCCACCGTGTGCATCCTTACTGGGTATCCAATACCCACCATGTGCATCCTTACTGGGCATTCAACACCCACCGTGTGCATCCTTACTGGGCATCCAATACCCACCATGCAGCAGCTCTTTGCACTGTCTTTTGGCAGCCGAGTGCCAATCTAGAGGGGTTTTACCCACAGGGCCCTTCAGCAGTGCTTCCTCCCAAAGCTGTGAGAGATCTGCTCAGCTTATTGGGAACATCCCACCTGGAGGAGATCCCAAACCTGAAGTCAACAGGGATGGGGACACCCACCTATATGGAATAGGGGGAGAGGAAGCAACATCCTCCCTTGCTGCCAGAGCTGCTGCTTTTCAAGCTGTGACCTTTGGCAGATGCAGTTTGCTGTCTGCTTCCCAGCAGTGATACCCCAGGCCCTTGGGGCTTCCTTGTGTTTGATCTGGAGCTGGCACCAGGAGAACCAGACAGGGAGAGGAGAGAAGAGCTGAGTGCTGTGCTCTGGGGCTGTCACCTACAGATGACATGTGGGATAGGCTCAGCCTCAGCTGAGAGAGCTGGGCTGCTTCAGCCTGGAAAGAGAAGGTTCCTTAAGGAAAGACCTTAGAGCAAGTCCCTTCCAACCCAAACCAGTCTGGGATTCTATGGAAGGCATAGGACAAACTCTTTTCCTTGCGTCTGAGGCCATCCTGGCTCTGATTGTGCCTCAATTCCCCCATCTCTGAAAAAGGCTTGGAGCAAATCCGACTGCTTAAAGGGCTTCTGAGGTTTAAATCAAACCCAACACATGGATGAGCCCTCAGCTCCCCAGCTTGACCCTCTCTTTGCTGGGACCCCATGGGGAAGCCCCTGGGGACCCTGTGCTTGAGCTGAGAGGGTCATTCCCCTCCAGCCCCATAACCCTCCTTTAGCACGAGCCTCTGTTTGTGCATTCCTGGTTTATAGGGAGGGGAAGCCAGCAAATATAACCTGAGCAAGCAGGGGAGCTAATGAGCTGCTCTCAGTGCCCATAAAAACCAAGCTGCAAAAGGCAAGGATGGCCTGGGGCAAGGGACTGGTGCCTGCTTGGTCTCTGCAGCACCAGGGGCTGCTAACGGGGGCTACCGGAGCTTAAGAGATGCCAGACCCCACACAAAGAGCAGTTCTACACCTAAAGGAAGAGTCTGTATGGTCCCATTCGGGGCTGGATGGGTGCTTTGGGGCTGGGGGTCTGCATTCTGCCCACCTTCCATCCCACCAGCATCTCAGCATGGGTTTTATCGCATTAGTAAGGTGCCAATGAGACAGCCCCTAAGAGCAATAGTGTGAGGTGACTCCCAGCTTGCTGCCACCCCCTTTCATTCCCAAGTTATCCTCATCACCCTCCTCGGTCCGGGTCCCTTCACTTCATGTGAAGTGCATCCACTTCCTTCTCCCTGGAGGAAGGGAGAAACATAAGGAGGGAGCTGCCAAACCGAGCCCAAACCCAAAGGTGCACCTCTTGCGACATTAAGGGCTTATTCTAAGGCCTCATCTACCCTAAAGAAACCCGTCTGCATCACTCCCATCCAGCCAGCACTTGTAGGTAAGTAAATAAATGACTAAAGCTTAAGTAAAGCTGCTTAGCAAACACAGACTAAACCCCACACTTTCTTTCCCCCCCCCCCCCCCTTCCCCTTGTTTTAAACCTGGGCTGAGGATGTTGGCAAATGCTCTCCTCATTCCTAAGAGCCCAGCAACGGTTCTCTGGGATTCGGTGAAGAGGAAGCAGAGAAGAGGGTTCATTCCATGTCACCAGCACTTCAGCTTGAGTGGAGTGCATGAGGAATCACTTACACCTAAGAGGAACACTCAAAGCCCAGCGTGACAATCCCGAGCCACAACCCCATCTGAGGACACGAGGCCACGCTATGGGAATAACCCACATCTGAGAGACAATGGGCACTGCAATGAGAAATGGAACCCCAAAGGAACAACAAAGAGCCCCCTCCCCAAGCCCTAAAATCATTCCTGCATTTCCAAGCATGTGCCAGTGGGAAGCACGAGGCCTCAGCATCACCAAGTGCTGGGAGGAGAAGGCAGAAGCATCAATCCCTGCATCCTTCATGGAGCTGACATCAGTTCCTCTCACTTTTATTGACATGGCTTCAGCTCTGGCCTGATTTCTTTAATTGCCTCATAATTCCTGCAGCACTTAAGAGCTTTTATAAGCCTCCTGCTTTTCCCAAGGTTAGGAATGAGTGCCCCCAGCTCTCCTGTTTCCTTCATCCCCAAATAGCGAGCAGTAAAAGGGGAATGCAGATGCCATTTCCACGCACTGATGCAGTTTAAAAGAGGGAAAACTACTCACAATTTAAGGAGCTTTGTGGCCTTTCCTACCAGAAGGGACCCAGAATGATGCAAGTGAAGATGTTAGAACATGAAATGCGTCCTTCAATCCCTGGGTGCTCAAGGATCCCTGTTTGGGATGAGGTCAGATGCTTTAGAAATCACTACCATCTCCTGCAAGACACAAGAATGAGCTTAAAGGTAGGAAGTTCAGTGGAAGAAAAGGCCTGGTGGGTGGTAGGAAGCAAAAAAGCAAGCAGGGGATGGCTTTATGGCAATTAGGAACAGACTGAAGCTATATGAGACTCTAAAGCAGGGTTTAGGGCTGGTTGGAGTCATAGCCAGGTGAGGCTTTCGAGGGAAGGTTCCTCACTGAAACAGCCACCATCCAACAAACTAGACACTGTTTAACCTGACATGCATGCACTCCATGATATCTATGAAGATTATCATCAAATGGACCACCTCATCCTGCTTTGAGCTCCTGCTTTCCCACCTTTTGGGAAACCACGACTGCAGAAACCTGCCCTGTATCAGAGCAGTGGTCCTTGGAGAAGGACGATGCTCATGAGTGCCTGCATCAGCTCCATCACTGAGCTGGGGGCTGGAGCGAGGACAAGCAACACAGCATCCCCAAAGAGAAACAAGGCTGCCTGTCAAGCCAGCTACCCCCAAGTGAAGGAATGGGCCAGCTGGGGCACTGGAGCTGCTGGCAAGAGCTCATCATGTTTATTCAGATGAGAGCAATTTTCCTCCCCTTATGCTCTCAACCTGGAGGCCTCTGGGTCCCTCTGCCAACAACAACACAAGGGCTGCATGGGGACTGTATCTATTTCCACTTGAGCTGTCAGATGGCTCTTGGAGGGGGGGATTGTGCTGTTGGAACCAGCCCCCTCCTCATAACCCACCTTAGGAGTGCTCACAGAGTCACCCGAGGCCACGGGGATGGACGGCAGGGGCTCGGGATGTCAGGGAGCTGCACATGCACAAACAGACACAGGCAGGGGGGAATTTGGAAGCCCGGGTCTATTGGAGGGGCCAAGTCTGCTCTTCCCGTGGGAAAGTGAGTCTGGAGCTTCCAGTGAGCCTGGAAAGGCATTGGAAAGGGACACGGCTTCTCCCGACCCTGGGTACCAGGATGACCAGGAATAGCACAGGAGACAGGCACTGAAGCAGAATGAGCATCCCCAAGTCCTGGGAGCTGCTTCCTTGCACATGATTGTCTCCATCCCTTTACATGCTTCCCAGGAGCATTCCAGACTGCAATGGGTATTTAACAGACACCCCTATACCCTTCCCAACCCAAAGGCACAGATTGCTCCTAAAGCTCTGCACCCACTCTGAGTGCCTCCAGAGCTCCACAGTACAGGAAACAGCCCTAACAGCCCCCAGTACATGGCTTTGGGGTAACACCAACTTCTGGCTGCTGTCTGACAACCCCACACATCCCTATTGCAGTGCTGTTCAATTCCAAGGTGGTTCCTTGATTTCCCATGCTGGGACTCAATAATGTCCTTAGTGCCTTCAGTGCTGAAGAAGGAAACATTTCCAGCTCTGAGACTTACTGAGAACCTCAGAGACATCCAAGAGGGAATCAGACTGCAGCAGGAACGTGATCTGGGGACACCCAGAGATGGAGAAGTGGGGACCAACTGAGGACAAAGCACGGATGAGGCTACGTGTTGGGATGGGGCGAACTCACCTTTGGTGCATCAGGGCTGTGATTCCTTACAGCTCCCTTCCAGATGGCTGCAGGGATCTAGGCTGTCGCTCCTGGCTGTGGGAATACTGTGAATGGGGAGGAATGGGGAAGAAATCCCCCTGGAAAGCAGCTATGGAAAGTCGGCCACCCTCAAGGAACTTTCTGCTTGGCTTTCCTGTGGTGTGAAAACCATCCCGGATGAGCTTTTCCTAATGGGAAAGAAGGAAAACCTAAACCAGAGGTTTGCTAAAGCTGCCCATCCCCTGTCCACTGCTCCCAGCCCTGACCCACAGACAGGGACAAAGCAAAGGCAGTCCTTTGTAGCCCTAAGCCATTAACCCCCTCATCCTGGAGCTATAGTACAGCCCTGCTTCCCTCAGCTCTCTTTCCCCCAGACCTTGCTCCTTCTGGGATTTTAGCCACTCAAAACACACAGTAAAGACAGCATTCCATGTAGGAATAGTTCTGTGTGGATGGAACCACCAACCTTGACTGGCCTGAGTCAAAACCCTGAGTTTTATCCCCTTTCTGCTTTGTCCACTGAAGCTCTCGGGCATCCTCATTCTCTTCCTGCATCCTCCTGCATCCTCCTCAGGCTCCTGGTACCCATCACACTCTGTGCCATGACTACTGCAGAGCTTTGGAGCAAGCTGCTCCAGTGGAAGGTGTCTCTGCCCATGGCAGGGCGTTGGAACTGGATGAGCTTTAAGGTCCCTTCCAACCCAAACCATTTTATGATTCCATGATTTGGAACTCATCACCTCGCAGAAGAAGCAACAAGGGGAAATACCATGCAGAAAGGAAGAGACGACAGAGCCGGATTGGATGGGATCGTGAGGAGGGATGAGGGTGCCAGGTCTCTCCATCCCTGCAAATATCCCACCCACACACCAACATCTGCCTCTGCTGGGAGGTCAGGCATGGAATTAGCACCTGGAAAGGAGGATATTTGCCTGTGCTGGGGAGACTTCCTAAGGTGGGCTGTGGAAAACTGGCCGGCGGCTCCGCAGACAAAGCCTCCCTCCTTCCAAAGCAAACAGCATTGCTCCAAGCACCAGCACATAGGGCTGTGGGGCTCCCAGCCACCTTGGAGTACGATGGGGACATGGCAAAGGAACTATAGCCCTTAACTCTTGCTGCCCTGCCTGCTTCTGGGCTTGCAGTGCTGCCCTTCGGTCCAGTGGGGATGGTTCATCCGCACTCATAGCAAGAAGCCATCATCATCCCCCCCCCAGAAACCTGCACATGTATCAGGAACACAAGCTAAAAACTCTGTCTATGGCATCAGTTGTGCTCAAGGACCCCTCTGCACACCCAGAGGCCATCCTCGAGCGCTGACCCCATCTCTCCATCCTCCCTCTGTGCACAATCCACTCCTGGTACCCAAAGCAGCCCCAGTCCTGATAAATGCCAGCGCCCAGACGTGACCTAGGTGTGGAGGGCAGTGGTGGGTGATGGCTGAGGGCCAGGCACCCCCTTATGAGATCCTGCACTGTTCTCCACAAAGAATAGCCCCTTGTCCTGCCCTGGCAGCTCCTCCTCAGCCAAAGGGACAGGGAGCAGTGGGGCAATGTGGTTTCGGGGACAAAAAGCATTAGTTTGAAGACCCAGAGACAAAAGAGATGCAAAAGGGGGTCAGAGAGGGCTGCTGTACCCAGGAGTGATGGCTTCATGCCAGGATGCTGGCATTCCAAAAGGCAAAGGGCTGCTGCCCCTTCCCCATGAAGCTTTGGTTATGAAGGACCAAGGGATACAGGACACAAGCGGAGCAGTGTGGATGGGAGCGCATCCTCTGGATGCACAGCAGCATCTCACGTGAAGCAGGGGAGGCACCAGGCAGGAATTTGCTTCAAGCTGCAGCAAGGGTTTATTTTTCCAGCTAAAATAATCGAGTTTGGTGGAAATTTCCCCCCCCCCCCCCTCCTCAACCTATCCTCTCCCATCCTCAGGAATGGCTGCTCAGCTGGATGGGAACCAACCTGGCATGGCAGGAAGCACAAGAAGAGCCAGTGCAGGTTATGTCATGTATTTTCCAACCCAGAATAGCTGGGGGGGGGGGGTGTGGGGTGTGCTTGTTTTCTTTTCACCACCAGGAATGTAAAGCCCCAAACGTCACTGCTTATGGAATTTGCTATTCCTGATGGCAGATACACAGGAGGGGGCACACGCACTGCTCTGCCTATGGATGTGTGCTCTTTGTGGCCTTCTGCTGAGCTCCTGCTCTGCAGATGGAAATGCTACACACAGAGATCACGGAATCCCAGCCTGGTTCTATGGAATCCCAGCACCTCACCACCATCACAGGGAAGAACTAAGAGTTCATCTCAATCTCCCCTGGCAGGTTAAAGCCATTCCCCCTTGTCCTGGAACAAGATGCACTGAGCAACGCTAAAACCAGGCAGGCAGCAGGTCCATGGCTGGAACAGAAGCCACTCACCTCTCTCTCATCTTTCTCCTGGTGTAGATCCTTGTCCAGCAAACATCAACCGGGATCTTGGTGGGAAGTGGGATGTGGGATGCCTGACTTCAACCATCCTCTTGTGGTTTTGCCCTCCTGAGCAGCAGAAGTGAATGAACCTGTCGGACAAAACACCCCAAACTTGCAATTCTTTATACAGCTAGATACTGTATTACACAGGACAGGCATCCTATGTGAAACCCTGGCATGATTAAAGCCACATTTATAAAGGATTAACAGCTCTGGAACGGCTACATGTCTGCTGGGAGGCCGTTCACGCTCGCACAGTGTATTTCTAATCATATCTACAATAACCATCGTACTGAATCAGAATTAGAGGCATGTTTGGGTGCGTGTGGATTCCAGACAGCACCCGGAGGGGTTCTGCAAAGGAGGGGAATGAAAACCCCACCAGGCAGAAGAGATATGAAGAGAAAACAAGTGCTGCTTGTGGGAATCCCTTGGTGCATGAAGATGGATGGAGACAGAGCGAGTGCCACCTCCCTGGCTCGTTGGGACCAAGGTGAGGAGAAGCATCCCCATCTGCAAGCCCAACCGCGCTGCTGCATTCCCCACCTGCTGCCAAGAGCCATGAATGCTTTGGGTTGGAATGGCCCTTCAAGGCCATCTCATTCCAACCCCATTGCTGTGATGGGGAGAGAACCCCCTCAGAGCAGGAGAAACCCTTCAGTTTGGAGCTGAAGCATGGCAACACCCAGGCCAGATGAATGCTGGGGCTGCTCCGATGTGTTCATTGCACATTGGTGTTTCCCACCCGCATCCCTAGCTCCTGGATTGGATTTGGGCAGCACAACCCCAATTGGGCATAGCAAAGGAATTCAGCGTTAATAAACGCTGAGGCAGAGCCTGAAGTGTTTATTTTCCAAGGGCAGGCCATTCATCCAGTGCCACTGCTCTGTTCCACTGCATCTCCCCCTGCTTATAGAAGATTAATGAGACCCAGCCTGTCTTTCACCTTGATGGGTGTTGTGGACACCAGGAGGAAGGCCAGATGTGGGCTTCATCTCCCCCTTTCTCCTCCCTCTCTGCCTGCAGCCACCACACCAGCCTGGAGAACACGGTTCTCTCCCCTTGTCATGCACTGAAACACAAGGGTTCATGACTAGATTGTTTCCTGGCTCCTTCAGCTGCCCTCTGCAACCAGCCCTCTTTTAGTTGGAGCCTTTGGTAACATGGGGAAGCTGCAAGAGAAGTGATGAGACAGGCCAAACAATGCTAAAAGGAAGGAGAAGGAATGATAAGGAGAAGACAACTTAGGTTTAGCCTGCCCAAAGAACTCAACTGAGTTAGGGGACTTGTCAGAAAGCATATGGTGATGCTCGAGACTGCTGCCACTATATAACCAGTTATATATGCTATATATATATATATACAACCATAGATATATGCTATAACCAGTTATAAGGTACCAGGCTAACAGCAGTGTGATGCTCAGACAGCACTTCTAGAGGACACAGGGCTATCCCTGCTCCAGTAACTGCTCCTTAGCACATTTAGCATCACCCCATACCCTTCCTGCTGGGCTCTTGACCTGCTCAACCAACAGCTTCACCATGCAGCACCCATCGGTGCATCTCCCATTGTCCTGCCCAAGGAAGATGTGTGAAGCAGCCCAGCTCCACCTGCAGCATGCCAAGCTCCATCCCCTGCTCATCACAGGGACTGGGTGAGCTTTAAAGGTTCTTCCATCCCAAACCACTCTCATTCTGATTCTAAATGGGGCTGGATTGAAACCAGCAGGAACGTGTCACCTCAACAGCGCTTTGCTTTTGCATCCCCCCAGTCTATGGCTGGGGCAGGAGCAGTTGATGCATTTCTCCAACACTCAAAGCTCAAACTGAAAAGCTGCCATTGCCATTAAAAGCAAAGCCAGCTTTGTAAGAACTCCATACGTTTCCATTCCTTTCCCCTCCTTCCTTTCCTTCTTTCTGATTCACCTTTCTGATATTTTGCTTGGACTCCAATCCTAACGCATTCATCCCTCTTAGCACATTTTTGGGCTGCTTCCACCATTGTTCTTGGAAGCTTGATTTTAAGGACATATATTTAGATATACAACCTGGTCTCCCACATTAAAAACCTCCTCTAGGCTGGAAAGGGAAGAGCTTAGAGCACTATGAGCCCACATAGAGGCTGCATTGGCTTTGGGAAGTGGAGGGGCTAAAATCAACGCAACCCAATGCAATGAAATAACACGATGAGATTAGAACTACACGTACCAGATGGTCCCTCTGATCCTCATCTGGTGGGGGATGCCAGCTTTCCAACAGGAATGGCATCACTTGCTTTTTCCTTGTGAAGTTCTTGCCTTATTTATTTGCTTGAGATCAGAAGAGCTGGGGGAAGCTGCCTGGCAAGAAACACCAACCTTATGCCAAAGGGTTTGAAGTCAGAGCACAAGTTGCCTTTTACAGGCAGGGGGAAGAGGTGGAAAAAGGGTTGTTTCTGCCTGGGGAAAGGCCCAAAATGCTTTGGAGAGATGAAGGGGCTTTTTCATCATGCAGAAAGCCTGTGAAGGAGTGAGGTGCCAAATGGGTTTGGGGAAACAGTGGTGGGAAGGATGGATAGGAGGTGCCTGTGTCATTATGGCAGTGCTGAGTGCCTCAGCTTATACTCATTACTCTCATTAAAGCCCTTCTTCAGCTCTTTAAGGCATGCACAAGCCTATTTTCAGAGCTCCCTCCCTTCTCTTGCCCAAGGGATGCTGCAGCTCTGGGGCAGCACCCATCTATCCCACACCATTAAGAGCAAACTCAAGGCCATGGCATGCAGGCAGCAAGATCCCATGTGGAAATGATGACCTGGGATAATAAGAACCTCGGCTAAACCTTCACCAGAATGGCTTTCAGCTGAAAGAGGGTAGGTTTAGATTAGATATCAGGAATTAAACCCAGGCAATCGACTGCAACCAGGAGCTTCCTTAGCATGGAGAAGCCTTGGTCCATCCAGGAGCATCCTTGCAGCAGCTTCTCCTGGGGCATCCTAAACCCCCAAGTGCTAGAGCAATACACAAGCCACAGTCATGCACTGAGTGCCTATGGAGACATTCCAGGGATCCTGTCAAGGAAGGAGGCACTGGGATACATTGAAGGAGCAGCTGCACTGCTGTGGAGCTGCTATTCCCCAGGGGCTCAGCTCTCCACCAGCCCATAGAGTGAGATGTTGTACCTTGTTTGTGTTTCTATGGTATTACCCTGCCTGCTGGCTCCCCTCCTGCAGTTCCCCCCCCCCCGAAGCTAAACCTCTGTGAGGTTAATTATGAGCACGAAAAACGGCCTCCCAAGAGCAACGGGCCTTGATTTGAAGTCATAAAGCTGGAAATCTCGGATTTGATGACTAACCCCAGGAGAACAGCTCGTATTAGCGCTAAGCAATGGGCCACAAAAGACCAAGGGGAAAATTCCTGCTGGACTTCTCTCCTCAGTCCATTCCCTGGCTTCATTTTTCCATCCCCACATCCTTCCAGCCTGCAAACATATACAGCGTTGCCTGGGCAACTCGGAGACGAGATATACGTACACCGAGGAGTGAGACAATCTCTTTCCTCCCTGATTGCCTGCAAGGTGGAAAAACTCAACCTCTCCTACTCATACAGCAACGTCAGCTTCTAACAGACACACTCACAGCCCAACCTGCTCCTAAACCTGCCACCTCCTGCTCCTTTCATGGGCATCCATCCCCAGTCATCCCTCATCCCAGAGGAGGATGCTCAGGACACGCAGGCTCGCCAACACATACACGTTGCCTGAAGGCATCTTCTCTCTTGCCACATCAACTGGTTATTGGTCTCTGGACCAAGAAATCACCCTTTTGCTCCCAGTCCCATCACCATCTTTGCCAGTAAAGTTCCTCTTCTGGTATTTACCCCGTCAAACAAAGGATGGGGCTGGTTCAAAGCTGTGCCAGGGGCATAACCAGCTCTCCGGCTGCTCCATCACACCTCATCTCAAATGGAGAGCTGCAAAAGTGGGGTGAAACATCCCCAAAACGTCCTTCAGAGGTGGCTGTGAATGGGAAAACTGGGGTAGCAGAGGACAGCATATCATTATCTATAAGGACAAGGTGAAATCTGCTTCATTTTATCATTTATAGCCAAATCAAAGCATCTCTTAAAGGTGCAGCTCCTCAGGAACCTGAGCCAGGAAAGGGCTGTGAAGGTAAAGCTGATTCCTGCCATTAAAACGTGCCAGTGCTGGGATATGGAGAAGATGAAGTGAAAACAAGGAAAAAGGGTGGGAAAACAGGATTTGATCTGCTCTGAAAGCAACAACAGCCCCATTGAAAAGCCTCACAAACATGTAATGTGTGGGGTGGAGCAGGGGTAAGGTCATAAATAACTCCCAGAGAAGAAACACGATGCTGTTAGCGTGTTATCTATAGAGCCCAAGCAAGATAAAATAACTGTCTTCATGTACCACCACCTTTCATCCAGAGGGGTTGTTTTTAACTGGTTTTCCAGGGAATGGATGTGGCCACCTTTGGGCTGGAATGCCAAGCAGCTCCGCCACGCAGGAGGGACGGATTTATCCCATTAAAGTGATGAGCTGGCGTTGCTCAGCATTTTAATGCTGTTATTAATGACAACCTCTCTGCAATGGTCATCAAACACTGGCTGTGAGGCCAGTCTCTAACTAGTAAAGATAAGGTGAGGCTGATACAGGGACAGGGCATCATCTGTGATAGAAACCAGTGCACGACATGGAATAGGGATGCTGGGTCCCCCCCAAGCCCTTCCAGTCCTTTTTCCCTCTGTATTGTTGATAACTGGGTATTCCAGGTTTCCACCACAAGACCTGTTCCACCTCTGAACAAGCCTTTTCCCTTTAAAGGCTTGAGAGTCAAACCATCAACCTTACTGTGAAAACAAGGGGGTTGCTTCTCTTAGAGGGGATGAATGCCAGATTCCCAGCTGAATTACCCACATTGTACCATAGAACCGGACTGGTTTGGGAGCACGGATTCCCTATGGAGCGCTGGTTGGGAATACAGGCCCAATCCCGAGTTAAAATGCAGGTGGAACATCAGGTAGTTGGGCTGCATTGCCTTAAACTGGAATTTAGGCAGGAGGCCAAGACTAACACCACCCCCCCCTTGCAAATAGTGCTGAGGGCTCTTTAACAACCACAGTGGTCCAGGCCTGGGTTAATGTCTTATCCATAAGTTATTCAGTATTTCCTTTTAAAGACAAAATAGTTGGAATACCTCTCTTTCTTTAAATTGCAGTTGTGGCTGCTACAGCAAAGCCCCTGCCCTGTTTCCGTCTGCAGCACCAACACTGGGAAGCAGATTTCCATGGGAGTCCCACCTCTGGAGGCTTTATGGGAACTCCAATGTTATCAGGTTTATAGCAGTGCTAATACCCACAGAGATAAAAGCAGCTCCTTGTTCCCATCACAGCTTGGTGGGGCTGGGAAAGGAGGATTCCAAGCTGCTGCTCACGTCTTGGTGTATTCCAGGAAGGTTTCTGGAGTAGGAGCATCTCCTGGTGCTTCCAAAGAGGTAACAGTGGGAGGTGATGCCCAGAGGAGGTCCTTGAGGAGCATCAGGAAGCTGCAGTAACCTGAATGTGCTCCAAACTAGCATCCCATAGTCAGTGACCTGACTCCATCCTGGTCCTGAACACCTTGGAAAACTGGGAGAGACGAACGTCAGGTCTGGATGCATCCGACATCCCCAGCCTGCTCAGGAATGATGCCTTCTTCCAATAGCAAAGTGATTTATGTTTCTCTTCCCCTCTTTCCTTCAAGCTTTTCAGACCTTTGTTTTAAAAAGGAACACAGCAAAGCCAAAAGCATTTTGGTTTCTGGCACCGGAACTCCTCTCGGGAGCCGAATTCCCACCGAAAGGATCAGATCCAGCCTGAGATAGAGATAAATCCAATGGGCAGACTGAGCACTGTGAACCCTCTGCAGCATGGAGTGGAGGGGTTGTCTGGGATGATTCTGAAGGGAATCCTTTGCTAAAGCTTGGAGCTGCAGCCTAAAATCATGGCTCTTTGGCTCCCAAAGAGTAACATTTTCCCAAGTGCCCAAAAGCCTTTAATCCTAATGGGATTTAGGGCTTAATTTCTTCAACAACTTGGAATCACGTCCCAGGAATGATTCTCACACCCCACTGCATGGCTTTGTGTGTGAACTGGGCTGGATTTAAGGACCACCACCATCTCCTTCTCTCCTGAAAGAACTCTTCCACATGGATGCTTGCAGGTAACATGGATTTGGCCTTTGCTTAGATGATCCCAGTGCTACAGGGCCTCCCTCTTTGATATGAGCTGCTAACAGCTACTGTAATGTTACAGCTGCTACCGAGGAGCTGGAAAGGCCATTGACAGGAGGAGTTTTCCATCCATCCCGAGCGCAGACATCAGCCACATTTTTGGAATAGCTCAAGGAATCGGGATGCCAGAGATGTGTCATTGGAGGGGGGGGGGGGGGATCTGACAGGAGGTTTGATGTCCCGCGCTGCACTCAGTGCTATAAAACTCTCTATGTGCATACATGGATATATATATCCCTATACATAAAGCAAAGAGATTCCATACTTGTGGAAAAAGCACTCAGTAAGCCTAGTTCCCCTTGGAAGCACTTGGTAAAAACATCAGGCACAAGGTGAGGGAAAATATAGGAATACTTCACACAGATTCCTGACAGTGGCTTTTTCCTCCCCTTTTTCCTTGCTTTTCTAACCTCAGCGTTGTGAAGAGGGAAGAAATACCAAGCAGACAGAAAATGGGCACTCTGGAATGCCAGGCTCCATGATTTCCAATGGGAATTCTGCCTGATCCCTGCTGGACACAGCTCAATGTACAAGTGGCACCAAGCAAAGGTACAGATGAGACACTACAATGCAAAGAGATGCTTGCGGCATTCCCTGGTTCTCCATCCTAGGATCCTGCGATGCTTTGGGTTAAATGCCAAGCTTTGCATTGTTGCTGCTCTCAGCATTGAGCATAAATTCTCCCAAAGTTCCAGCTTCAGGTGGACTTGGAGTGAAATTAAAGCCACATTTTGGGTTTTAAGCCTCTGCTCTGGTTATTTCACAGCAACAGGGCCAAAATCTTCCCTAACACAAGCACTGTTGTTCCTTCTAGTAAATACACTCAGGATAAGGGATGGAGAACAGCTCTTCCAAGGCATTAGCACCGAAAACATGCACAAGGAGGCATTTCCTTACCTTGCTTTCATGTTCCTTCATGGGAATGGTGGCAGCCACAGTGGAAGTGGAAAGGAAAGGCCTGGCCTTGAGCTCTTTGATATGTTGGTGAGCTTCTAACAGTTAAGTCCACAGTTCAAGCCCTGGCTTCACCATCATCCTGCCTTCCAGGGCTTAATCCATAAAGGCAGGGCTGGGAGATGCAATAGCTTCAGCATCCATTGGAGCAGCTTGCTCCAAGCCCCTGTGTCCAACCTGGCCAGAAGGGAGTGAGACCAGAGGACACGGTGATGGGCTGCTCCTCAGCCACATCACCTCTGCTTCCCCACCAGGAACTGAGATCTGTGCCCTGCGAAGGGCTTTGGGCTCCCAGCTGAATTGGTACCATTGAGATGCGTGGAACTGAACACATCCCAAATCACTACACAAGTGAGGGGTTTTGGATGCCACCAGTAGAAGTTTCCCTTGTTTTTAGCTGCCCAGGCATAGCAGGATGCTCTTCTCCTGCCAGCCGAGCCAGGAAAACAGGAAAAGCCAGGAAAACCACCTCAAAAAGAGGGGTTACACCACTCACAGCCATTCTTCACCTGCATAAGGGGGTTCATTGCACCCACTGGCCATCCTGCAGGGAAAACACTGGTATGTGGAGACTGGAATGGAGAAAGAGAGGAGGGGAAAAGGCCGGATTTATCCTCTTGGATCCACCTGTGTGCCAGTTTTGTCCTCAAATAGCACAAGGAACCACAAGGCCACGCTGGTTTTGGAAAGCATTCCAAAAAGGAAACCATTTTGAGGGAGTAAAAATAGTCCTTTAGGAGTTCTTCAGATAACCTCAGCCCAGGTTTGGATTCTCTCAGCCCTGTAATTTGCGATCCGAAGCACTTCTAAATTGTCACCTCCTAAATTTAGTGGCAGGAATGGGAATGGAAACAGGACAAGGCATTCCCAACGGGCTGAAGCCTTGACTTGATAAGAAACCCTCCAGGTTTTCCTCTTTTCCTAGCTGAGAAAAGCCAACAGCGTGATTCGGCCTGAGCCACAAACCCCTTTCTTAATGATGAAGCTTTTAACCCCCCCAAAACCATCATTCACCCAGGTCAGGCTCCATATACCTGCCCTGGGACACCCGCACAAGGCAGAGCTTAAGACTTGCTGAAGGTTAAGCCAAGCTTTCCAGACCATTTAAGCTCAGCCTGAAGAGCTGTAGATGCCATAAGGAAGTTTGGTCCCCAGTTCATAGGATGGTTTGGATTGGAAGGGACCATAAAGCTCATCCTTAAACCCACACATTCCATTAGAGTAGGTTGCTCCAAGCCCTTGTGTCCAACCTGGCCTTGAGTACTGCCAGGGTAGCCACAGCTTCTCTGGGTCTCATTGCCCTCACAGGGAAGAACTTCCTAATATCCCATCTCAATCTCCCCTCTGGCAGGTTAAAGCCATTCCCCTTGTCCTGCTCCTACATCCCTTGTCCAAAGCCCCTCTCCAAGCTTTCTTGTATCCCCTTTAGGTATTCATTCATAAAAGAGCACCATGTTTAATGAGATGACAGCATTAGCTCAAGTTTAAGGCAGTTCTTAAGCTGTTTCCATATACAATTCCTAAGAGTGGGAAGAACAGATGTGCCGGGGACCGAGGTTCGGTCATCCCAGCGACGCGTGCTTTGGATGCAGGATGCTCTCCCTTCGCATCCAAGCCCGGGGTGTGGGAATTGGCAGCAGAGGAGGTCGAGAGGGGAAGTTTGGGTGGACCCCAAGCTGCAAAGGTGATGGGCAGCCACGGCAAAGCTGACCTCAGCCCCACTTACGTGGCTTGGGGATGATTTAAAGCAGGCGTGGGGCTGGGTGGGCCTGGGTGCTGGATGCGGTGGGCTGCAGCCTAAAGGAAGCCTGCCCATAATGACACCCAAGGGGGTCTGAGGCCTCCAAAACACCCTTAGAGCAGTGAGCCAGGGTGGAAAGAAAGCGTGGGGCTCCTTATTTCAGCCACACACCTCCAGCTTTTCTCCCAGATACGTGGGAAATAGCCGGTATTCCATGAATTCCCCATAGCGCCTGTAGCCAGGAGGGAGCTTTTAATGGATTTACTCCTTTTTTAACCATTCCTGCCCTCGAAGTGGGTTTCCCTGACCAGAAAAACAGCAAACCCATGTAAATGGGAACAAAGGGAAGACATGAAAGAGCGAACAGAGCCCACGGCTGTGATTTGAGGGGAGTTTTCCTGCTCCACACAAGAGGTTTGTGGCCTCAGTGGTTAAAATAAAGGGAAGGGAAGGAAAAAAGACAACAAAGCAGTTTGGGTCAAAAGGGAGTGAGTCTTTGGAGAGCTTTCAGGGACTAAAAGGCAAATCTAAACACAACTGCTTTGGGTCAATGTAATATTTTCTCTGCTTTAACCCAGTGTTGCGTTTCCCTTTGATTCATTCTTTTAATTGGGTTTCTGCTTGTAGTGGAGGCGAACGTTTTCACATCCAGAAAGCAGGGTCAAAAGGGTGTATTTAGAGAAATGTCGAAGGAAAACAGCTCCCCATCCAAAATAATAATAATCATCATAAAAAGAGACCTTTTTTCTGGCCAGAAAGGACTTGCCAAATGAGCCTGGTATTTGTGACTCATTGCTCCAGCATGTACTTGAGTGAATTTACTATTTGTCAAGGCAAAAGGAAGGTTAACCTCACTCTAATGAGAGCACATATACCTCAGGGGCACGGCAACAGGCTTGCTGGAGAAGAAAAAGGGTTTCAAAGACCTTCTATGCACTCCACTTTTGTTTCAGCAACTGTCCCTGCGCGAACTGGGTGTAAAATAGAGATGAAACCCAGGGTCTCAGCTCACTCCCTGTCCATATACCTGCAGGAAGACCTTATTCCAGCTGAGGGTTCTTTCCATGGCAAAGCAAGGCATGGCAAATGGGATTGTTCAGCTGGAAAAGCCACTGGTGGTGCTGGCATCTCTCTTCCAAAGAAGCCAGGCCAACCATTCATAGGATCTTAATACATACTAGCTTCCTCCTTTCCTGCACATCATCCCAAAACCTCTTTTACTACCTCAAACCCCCTTTTCTTACCCCAAACTGCCCTTCTCCAACCCCAAACCCC
>JBCJKH010039028.1:0-17711 GCA_039877255.1 Loriculus beryllinus
TTGCCCTTCCAAGAACATGTATGTACTAAAGTTTGCAGAAACAATAGACCTGAAGTCAATACCACCCAATACAATCTTTTCATAACAACAAGGAAAAGTACTCTGTAGGAAACACTGGTGATTTATACTGCTTCAGATGGCATTCAATAAGAAAGGGAAAAAAAGTATAATAAATGACCAGTGATACAGCTTTTAGTAATGACTCACAATACTGAATGGTTGTAACAGTGGAAAGTTCATCAAGAATTTGCAAGTGCAAATTGATAGCTGATTTACAAATAAAATATTGAAGTCATCAAGTAAATTGTTCTAAAGAAATCATCTACCCTAATTGTGTTAAGCAGTAGGAAATGGGCTACACAAAAGCTGAGCCACAACTTGGTAACTCTCAGTGAGCTCATCTTTGGGATGAAATCTTGACCCTGCTGAAGGCCTGATTACACTAAAATACGATGCAGAAAATGCTTACCATAAATTCAATGCCTGATCCAAAAGCCTGCTTATGCTTTGGATCAGGCCTTTGCAGTACACTTAACGGTTTAAGGCTACAGCGTTCCAAAAGGCAGAGAAAGTGCAACTCACCATTTTGATTTTCCTTTTCTAGTCTGTTGCCAGCAATGCTGTCTCTAAGGTGGTGTGTATTCTCCTGTAAGTAGAAAACAAGCATAAAACCAGCAGCAGAAATCAGTAACGAAAGTTTACTGCAGCAATAATCATAGAATCATAGAATCAGAATAGTTAGGGTTGGAAACTACCTTAAGATCATCAAGTTCCAACCCCCCTGCCATAAGCAGGGACACCTCACACTAAACCATGCCACACAAGGCTTCATCCAACCTGGCCTTGAACGGTGCAAGGGATGGAGCACTCACAACTTCCTTGGGCAATCCATTCCAGTGCCTCACCACCCTAACAGTAAAGAATTTCTTTGTTTATTTTGAGATGTCAATGATGATTATAGAGTAACATGATTTTTCTTTGTTTCTGGGGAAAGAAGGTCAGATTACTGCTAATTAGACCAGAGTGCAAGCTGTATGTATATATGATCCTTTAACCATAGAAATTATGATACCAGTATTTTATTGGTTTTTCCCCCATTTATAGTGCATTTTTAGTGGGCAATTTTCTTAAAGCTACACAATCACAGCTTTTACATTTTATGAGGAAGAATCAATGTGTTCTAATTAGAACATTAGTGGCACTCATAATACAACTGGGATTTTTGCATGCCTATTTGCTATAATTCTTTATTCTTCCCTTTCTCCCGAGAGCTTTCGTTTAATCAGCTCTATGAAGAATTTTGTAAAGCCAAGAAAAATGCTTGCTTTAATATTCTCAGATTTATTTATTTTTGAACCATAAAAAAAGTTTTTATTAATTTCTACTGAAGCAATGCCATCACTGATTCTAATGTTTTTTCAAAAGAACAAAACCACTGAGATTTCACTGTTTACTGCTACTGGGCCAGCATTCACAATTGTATCTGTGTTCTTTCTGCATAATTTAAAAAGGAAATAATTTGAACCTTATTACTGAAAGTTTTGGTATTGAGACTCTGCCAGCATAGCAATCTAAGCCTATACTTAGGCTAAATCTAGACAAGAAGCCACATGCTAGAAAAATAAAAAATATATAGCCACTGCAACATATATGCAAATAGATTCTACACATTTCAAAATCCAGCAAGCATGAAGAGGAGAAAGCATCGTACTATATCATTTCACTTTTGGATACAAAGGCACTTGCTTATAGATATGTAATGATTTATGATTTTAACCAAGGATCAACCATGACTTTATTAACAATAAATTTAGCTTATGCAGGGCCACACATCATGACAGTTTGTTACTACCATTGCCATTATACCATATGGATATCCCTTCAGAATCTGAACAAAAAAATAAAGTAATTTGGCAAACCTTGTCGGCTGTTAAAATTTTCTAAGTCACACTTCTGACAGTTATCCATCAAAAACACCTTTAAGAATCGTCAGGAATTTATCCTATCAGGATTTCAAATGACATCTTAGAGACTGGAAAATATTTTTACTATTAATTAATAAAATACAGTTATTCCCAAAGATTCATCAAGTCCTCCAAGATGATGGAAGCATAGGTCAAATGACAAACAATATGCAGATAAAAACATAATCCAAATTGAATGTTCCCCTGAACTGTTTTCACATAGACTACCCCATGAAGTCCACTCTTCCTTGGAATCTAAAATTGGAAGCTGTGTTCCATTACTATGAAAAAAATCTAGAAGTTACTTCAAATATGTGATCTCTAAAAAGCTTTGGAAGTTCAAAGGCATATCCTACCACTGAATATTCAAGGAGGTTGCATTTCAAAGTCTTATACATGTTCTCTTCTGAGAACATGGATTACTTTTTGCCATATCATATCATCAAATATATGAATGGCTGGTATGAAAAACTGAGACTGGATCTTCCAGAGACCAGTAACAGGTTTAGATGGGAACATGTCAAGGTGTTTGCAGAAAGATTCAACTTCCATGAGTGCCGCTGTGCTTCAAGTCAGTGTGTAAGGACTGTTCCTGGTTACAGGGCACACCTGACAACACTACCTACCCAGGTTCGCTTTATCTTTGAAGCAAAAAGTCCCTATTTTCCATCACTGTGATTCCTGATTACAGTATTATTTCCCCATCAGGCCTCATGTCAGCAACCAGATTAAGGTATTACACACTGGAGAAGTTGTGCTTCATTTTAAAGAGGAGTCTATGGGTCCTTCTACCATCTTCAAGCAATTTCCTGAGGGTTTTTTTTCATTAATGTATCACTGCATGAACTGAACTGGCACCAAATCTCCCCCTTAGTCCCACAGAACTAGGGAAATTCATCCTGAAGCAGGTTTCATTTCAGTTTTACTTTATCATTCGCAGGCAATCACATGTGCTATTTTTAAATCTGATGTTATTATATTAATTCATGCAAAGAGTAATAATCTGAACATGACAAATGTCTTGCTGCATAAAAGGTTAACGGCCTCTTGTTTAAAATAATGATAACTCAGCTGACTTCTTATCTCAGGATTTCCATACTCTTTTCAAGAATTTTTACCAAAGCATTTTCAAGTTTTCCATTCTGCTAGGAAAAACAAGCTAAGATCTCGCTTTCTCATCTATAAAATACTATCTGATCACTGTAGCACTTCTCTGTACTTGTTCAACATTAAATTCAATTCAACCTGAAATGTGAACATTGAGACATAGATACAGTATGCCAGATGAGGTTAAAGTAGTGTCATATGCAACACTTTTCATTATTAATCTATCCCTGCAAGGAAAACCTTCCTTGATATGATACAAACACAGCTATTTCTTTATGACATATTGGTTACTCGAGTCATACAGTTAAGTTTCTATTTTCCTTCTTCCTTTGTTGTTTCCAAATTATAGCCTTGATAATAGCAAAAAACATTATTCTGGTTCCCTGAAATCTGTACCATCACACTTAATCTCACTTTCAGTTTAAACCTGAAAAATCATTTAATTCCTTCAACAAGATTCCTTGGAATTGAGGGTGGTGGCCGATGAGAAAATGAACATGAGCCGACAGTTTGTGCTTGCAGCCCAGAAAGCCAACCACATCCTGGGCTGCATCAAAAGGAGCGTGACCAGCAGGTCAAAGGAGGTGATCCTGCCCCTCTACTCTGCTCTTGTGAGACCTCACCTGGAATATTGTGTGCAGTTCTGGTGTCCTCAACATGAAAAAGGACATGGAACTGTTGGAACAAGTCCAGAGGACGACCACGAAGATGATCAGGGGACTGGAGCATCTCCCTTATGAAGACAGGCTGAGAAAGTTGGGACTGTTTAGCCTGGAGAAGAGAAGGCTGCGTGGAGACCTCACTGCAGACCCTACAGGGATGCTGGGGAGGGACTCTTAATTAGGGACTATAGTGATAGGACAAGGGGTAACGGGTTCAAACTTAAACAGGGGAGGTTTAGATTGGATATAAGGAGGAAATTCTTTACTGTTAGGACGGTGAGGCACTGGAATGGGTTGTCCAAGAAAGTTGTGAGTGGCTTCAAGTCCAGGTTGGACAGAGCCTTGGGTGACATGGTTTAGTGTGAGGTGTCCCTGCTTATGACAGGGGCATTGGAACTAGATGACCTTATGGTCCTCTCCAATCCTAACTATTCTATGATTCTATAAATATTTGTTGCACTCTTGATTTGTTTCAACTGTTCAGTATTTTTGTTATCAGACAGAAAGTAAGGTTTAACCTTTAAATGGACTAGAACATTACTGCTTTCTCAAGGAGAATAATGGTAGCTATGCAAGCTAGCACATAATGGTTAAATATATGCTTGCTTTTCACAGAAGCCACTGGAGCTGGAACTGAGATGAACATAGCTTATTAAATATAGCTCTTATGAAGACTGCCCTATAATTACTGTGATTTTTCTTTGCATCGTTATGATCATAGGCTGATAAAAACAATGAATCGTGTGCTTTCTGGAGGCCAATAACTATTCAGCTGTATAAAGAGATCATACCTAGAGTAACAAGCCTTTTAGTTTTCTTTGAGTAGTCTATGTAAATAACACACTACAAAGGTTAAATAGGTCTTTTTACCAAAGCTCATTCTTTCACTGATAACAGTTCAAAACTTACAGGAGAATGCTCCAAGGAGGACCAAGCACACTGCATTCCATACAAATCTCTTACATATCCATGAGAAAATCTTCTGATTCTCTTTTTAATTGAGTCTAGTTTTTAATGTATACAAAGGGATCTGCTGAATTTTTTGCGTGTCTGAAAGTGTTTTCTGAGATGAAAACCTCAGACTGAAATGACCTATACACCCAAAATGTTGTGAGTGCAGAAATGCCCGGTTGTCCTTTGCTATCAACTCTGACACTTCACAGATCTGAAATAGATCCAGGGATCTGGATTCAAGTATTTTTCCTATATTCTAACCCATGAGAGAGTTCCATGCTTTTGGTACTAAAAGGAGAACAAACAGTAAGGATGTGTTCTTGTGATCTAAATTGTCTCCCCAGGTCTGTGTTGATATGACTGGAAAGGCAGAAGACCTTGACATAGTTGATCTATGTCAGGAGTAGTGAACTTGAGTTTTTCAGGAAAGACCTTGGCCAGTGCTAAAGTCCATTGTTTTCAGGAGTGCCCTTGCCTGTGAAGCTTTCCCCCTTGTGTATTTACTCATAATTAATGTTTCAGGGGCCAGAATTTGGACGGTTAAAAATTTAGATGCTAGTGTCTACTCAGTAATGTAAGATAATAATTTCATTTTCTTGTTTTCAGATTTCATGAAACAATTGAGGTGCATTGGAACTGAGGAGGTGTTAGTTTCAGACTTTCAGTATGAAGAAAGCGTGCTTGAGAACAATCAGTAATTTCAAAGACAAAGTTAGGGTTTAAGAGTCGTTGCTGTTCACTGTTGTGCTTGTAGAGCTGGGAGGAGTATAGGGACGGGCATGTCTGAGGTCAGGGCTGGGTACTTGCCTTTTCAAGCAACCTTCCTTCTGCAAACCAAGCTAGCTTTATACTAAAGACATTAGCTTTGTTGCCTTGGCTACATGTACTGGAAAACTTACCTGAGGCCTCATGTTCCTGGGGGTTGTTATACCTTCTCATTTCTAGCCTATTTTATTCTCAAATGTCTGTTTGCAGGTCACCCATAACTATTAGGTAAAATAAGCCTTTTCCTTGTCTGTGTTTATTTGGTTTTGATGTTTAACAGAGAGACACCTCTCGTGATTCCCTTAGTTATGCTGGAAATGTATTTGAACTGTTTGTGTCTGTTGTACATTCATATAAATTCACAGTATGTGTGTCTATTTAAGTAAATAATATTATCTTCTATTTAATATTATTTGTTTGTTATCATGTACCCTCCTGAACAGCTTTTAAGCAATGTAATGGTTTTGTCAATTGCATGGAGTTAATTCAAATATCTCAAATCTGTAAGGGTAAACTGTGGTATGAAATAGGGAGAATGAAAAGGTAAATAGAAAGGAGAATTGAAGTAAATAGTTTAAAACCCACTCTGAAGCAAACCCAAACTTTTCTGTAGGTTTGGCTTAAACAAGAGCAAATACACAAGCAGTCAGCTTTGCTATGCCAAGGTTTCCCAAATGGCTTGCAGGTAACGCCATAATTAAACATCAGTCAATTCTACAAATAATAACTTATTGAAACCAATTAAAATGAATGATTTTGACAAATGGGCTTTTACGCCTTGCTTAGAAAACTTGGCTGATGACACATTCTAGTTGTCCAATGAACAACTATAATGATTGGTCTCTGTTTCAGCCTTATTTAACAGTTTCATTAATAGTATTAAAGAAAGCAAGTGAACAGCATGTTAATGAAGTCAGCAGATGATGTAAACAGCAGGAAACAGAAAATAGAAGATACTTAGAGATTAGAAACATGAGCAAGAAGAGTTATCAATGAATCATATTCACATTGAGTAAAAAGAGAAGCTAATGCTGCTGGGATAAATTAGTTCAGAACTGTTTTTATATGTCCAATACATATTAAAATATACAGAAATATACACACTAAATTATGGTAAATATTGTGCATTTTTTTTTTTTTTTGTACTTGGTTGAGGGAAGTCCAGTTTGCAAGCAGTGTAATACCTAAAAGGGCAATTCTGTCTTTGGAAGAATATGTAGATAGATTGTGTAGAAGAGCAGATAGGTAATTATAGAATCATACAGTCACCTAGGTTGGAAAAGACCAAGTCCAACCTTTATCCCAAGACTGCCAAAACCACCACTAAACCATATCAATGAGAGCCTCATTTACACACTTTTTGAACACTTCCAGGGACAGTGATTCCACCACTTCCCTGGGCAACTGTTCCAATACCTTTTGGTGAATAATTTTTTTTTCTAATATCCAATCTAAGCCTCTCCTGGCACAGATTGAGGCTGTTACCTCTTGTCCTATCACCTGTTACCTGGGAGAAGAGACCAACTCCCACCTCACTATAGCCTCCTTTTAGGTAGTCGTAGAGAATAAATTGCTATGTTTTGCACAAATATGTGGATTGTAGGAGCAATTTGACTTTGTTCAAGAAACAACAAATAAAAATCAGTGTTTGAATGACTGATTTAAAAGGAAAGACTGAAATGTAATGACCAAGCAAACAAGGAATGGAGAGGAAGACTACTATAGTCCTCATGCCATAAATATCTATAAACATTTAGAAAAAATATTACTGATTTATCATTACCACTAATTTGATATCATATCAGGAAAATGTTCTTTATTAGGTGAAAGCAGCCTCTTAACATATTATATCAAGAATTAAAAAATAAATACTTGAGGCTGTAAATCATAACCTGGTGTCAATCAATGGAAGCCTAAAATAGGCTGTAGGCTGACACTCACTGGCATATGGAAATGCTGAGTCTCTTCAACACCCCTCAGCGTGAATGCATGTTGCAGAGTCCCGAAATTGTTAGATCTAACCTTTTCTTTTTTTTTTTTTTTTATCCTCCCCTTCCCTAACAATATCCAAATCATAGGAGAGGAGACTTCCCAAGTGCTCCATTCAGTAAGCCCAGTCCCACACAAGCTCTAAAATACTTCCCCTTCCCGGTGTGGTGACATGCATGCTGCTGCAGGCAGACTGACAACTGCCTCCTCCAGTTAGAACCTAAAATCCAATACCCTTCTGAGCTCATTTAAAATGTGACTAACTCGATCTTCAGCTCATGCACTGTCAAATCCCACTTGGTGAGTCTTCTTCCTGTTCCAGCTGGAGATGAGCCCATGCTGGAATTTGGGGATGTAGATTTTATGTTCCAAAACTGAACAAAGTGGCTTGGATTCATTTTTAGCTTTAGTCGCCTAAACTGCAGTCATGTCTGTAAGTAAAATGCTGAAACACTAGTTGTCTGGGAAAAATAAATGAGTGATGATTTTAAGAGAGGTGCTGTGGCTACTCAGTGCAGTAGCTTCCAGCTTTTTTGGTGCTGTTCCCAGAAATGCTTCAACCATGCTGAGGAGCTGAATTCTCTAATTAAAAAAAAAAATTGTATCAAATATTTTTCAGCTTTACACTCTCAAATTAAAGCTTAAAAACCTCCAAGGAAGGAAAGGAGGCCAGATTGGAGGGGGAGGAGGTGAGAGGAAGGAAGCGGGCGGAGAAAACCACTATATTCCCAAGATGCAAGGAAAGTTGAAAAGTAGAAGAAAAAATATATTAAATCAGTGTAAACTAAGAGGTAAGTTTAAGGCATTTTTTTTACATTGAATATATGTTTTGTTGGGGTATTTTTAGCAGTAAAATTCTGTGTACTTTAAAAACATTTCAAATACATTGAAGTGAGGTAATTGCTTTATTTTCAATTTCTTCTGCTATAAACTTGATCTATATTTTTATTAAGACCTATCAAAGGATGTGTTGTGCTGGGATTTTGCTAATTTTCTGCTGTTGCTTTTTAAAACTGTCTATTACCTTACCAATGACCTACATGAAGTGAAGCAACATCCCATGGCAGCAGGCAGGGTGTTTTGTTGTAGAGCTCAGCTGCGAATGTTAATTGTTTATGGAGATTTAATGGGCATCGTGCTCCTACTTACCTACCTCACTGTAATTCAGCAGTGGATTGACGAAGCTTAGGAAAAGAGCCTCCGAAGTAATAGATTTTGGTATAGTTAGGAAGATAGTTGACATGTGTTCTCAACTTGAGATCAGAGCCATCACTTACATTGTTTATTAGTGTTGTTGTTGTTGTTATTGCTACTTGGTGTGCTGCCTATACAGGAGTGGTATAAGTTAAGTTTTGATCAAGAGACTGCATGCCAGCAGCTGAATAGTAAAGTCTGGTGTACTTAAAAGCTCATTTATTACCGGGATGTTTGTTGCTATACTGCCAGGAGCTTGCCAGAGATGCAACAGAATAAAAATATTGCTGATTAATATGACTGCTTGTGTTGTAACACCATGTGGTACTAAAGGCTTTGTCACAGATGAGTTTAGAAAGGAAGGGAACAGAAATCTGGAAAAAGTAGAGGCAGGTGTAAGGAAGTTCGGCATAGTTGTATCAGCAGGGCAGAATGGGGAGGCAGAGATACTCCTGTGCCCTCCAGTATATATCTAGTGCTTACTGCATATATGGACCAGGTTGTTGGCAGCACTTTTCTCTTTGAAGGTTGGGAATAAGGTAGGACAAGTGTGTGACAGCTGCTGTAATGGCAGAGACCAGAGCTCTCAGTAGTTGGTGGTGAAGAACCATACAGGAGATGGGGTTTGCAAGAAATGTTGCTACCTTCCTCTCTGATCCTTATCCAGCTTCTTCTGTGTCTGATCCTTGTAGGCTGGAGGTAGTACTGTGCTTAAAAGCTTGTGATGTCTCAGTTGTTCACAAATTTATTCAGTCTTGTTTTCTAACCTGTTTACATTATTGTTTTCAAAAACATGTTATAGAAATGGGTTCTATAAATTAATCACATTGTCTTTGTTTTAGGCCTCCTGTTTGAGGATTTTAAAGATTGCCTCAAGTGGTTTTACTGTGAAAAGGGTATAGTGTATCTCTGCTTATCATTGCCACCTTAAGGTGTCTAGTTACAGGCTGAAAAGTTGTGGTCTACTTACTTAGATTCTCCTCCATTCCGTATGTCCGGTCATCTTCGTCCTGCTCTGTACATAAAATGTATAGCTAAGCTATGTTTCTTCAGTGATTCAGATGAAATGTTAGTGGTTTGCCGCCTCCTGAAGACACGTCTGTCTGATGACTATCTCCCCTGGCTCCTGTCATCATTTAGCCTTCCTTAACTTTTCTAATTTTTTTTTCAGAGTTGAACTGGATGCTTAAATATTTCTACACATAGCAGTTACATAAATATATGCATGGCAGCTGTGCACTTGAAGTTGAATCTATTATAGATGAAGAGCTTAAATTCCACAGTATTTGTACTATTTGTATTCAGGCACATCCTTAGAATTTAGTATCAAATGGCCTAATTCTGCTCTGACTGACACTAAAGCCAGTAAGTTAAGCCAGAAACTCCTACCAGACTCCATAGGATCAGGATTGGTCCCACCTACTAGAGAACAGAGATTGACACCACATTCAGAAATGTTCTGAATTGTGCATAGAGTTAGATAATAAGAAGTGCAATCTTTTACCTTTTGTAGGAGAGGAGACTTGGGGGAAAGGTAGCCACAATTGTACTGCGGACTGCAGTCGTAGCATTGAGGAGAGCTAGATGGCGATGGCTGAGCAATCGTAGGATGGATGAGAGCTGTGAGGAGTAGGCAGGGAGAGCTGGCAGGCAGCCCAAGAGTGAGGGGAGTGAGAACAGAGCCCTTCAGGCAGGCAGGCAGCAGCTGCAGTTGCAGACCCCCAAAGGCGGCGGGGGTGCCACTACTTTAGTCAGATACTCTGATGTCAGAAATTCTTCAGACATCCAAAAGGCCTTCGATGACTTTGAAGGTGAATAGGAATTTGGCATTCCAAGGCACCTGTGCAATTTTCAGCCTTAAGGTGACTCAACAGAAATAGAGGATAGGGTAGAAATTGTGCAGGACAGACTAGACAGCTGGTGATTCCAGCAGTCTTTATTTTGTTCTATATAGATTAATGGCAAGCATTTTCCTCAGATATCTAGAAACCATGACCTACATTTTAAACAGTCTTAAATAAATAATTAAATGGCTATTTAGTCACAACTCCATCACCAGACTAAACTATCCAAATGAGGAATTAACCATAATGATATTCTTCCCAGTACCTGGCATTTGTTTTTGTCCTTTCCCTTGTGTGGAATTTTTGAACAGGAGGGGATCCCTTTTAAGTTGGTACTGTTTAGTATGGGACTAGAAGACAAAAAAATGTTTAAAATAGGTTCTCCGTAGCACTATCGAGAGTTACCTGATTTGGGCATTTTCTTAAAGTCGGATGATTTTGCTCATTGCTAACGCAACAGGATAGAAGTGGAGGTACAACCAGGTCATTAAAAAAGCCAAATGTGAAAATGACTCATTTACTTGGAAACTTGCAGCAGCCCAAACTAGTTGATGTGTTGGTATTGATACATCCCTTACCAGGTGTGTTGCATCAGCTTCACTTCACAACAGATGCAAAACATAGAGTGTCATGAAGAAATTCAGGCTGGCATTAATAATATTATGCATGGCAGCACTTCGGGAAGAAAAGCTGCCTCTGATACTGCTTATTAGAGGATTTATCCAAATGTGCAGAGAGAATCTAGCCAACTAATGGCAAACTGAAGTAACGTGTTACTACGAGCCTTGCTATATCCTCTGACTGCCCTCCCTAGACAGGCAATACCTCTCTGACTCTGACTCTGTCTCTGACTAGGACAAGGCAAGTCTTAGCAATGCTTCAACAGTTCGCTCACTCCAGTATTCAACCAGATGCAGCTGGGTCAGATTGAATGGAAACACAATGTTTTGAGCAGTTTCAGGCTCTTTGACATGAGTTTTGCCAACAGTTCTGCTGGTAACTGGAAGTACTAAAGGTTTTCTCACTGTATGATACCAAATTCTGTCCCTTTCCTATATCATGCCAGAAGTGCATCTTCTCGCTATAAATATATGTGACCTATCCTTGTATTAAGTATCCCCAGATGCCTAATTTTTTCACTTTCCAGTGTGTATTCCTCCGTGTTCACTAGGGTTAAAAAATAGATGAATGTGCACAATGGTGGAGAAAAGGACTAAAGACAAATCTTTTCCTTTTAGAAACAAATCCAGACTGGCAGAAGATAGTATGCATAAGGCATAGTAGATAACACTTCACGAAAGGTAGAAAAGTTTGAATGCTGAGTAGATTGGAAAAAGCAAAACATAATTTCTTGCTATCTTCTTCCCAGCCAAAAAGTCTCAAAAGATCCTCTATTCTCCACAGCCATTTCTATCCTTGTAGGGAATGCCTCTGTCTCCTCAGGCAGCCCTTCCTGTTTCCCCTGTAGGTCCTTCCTGGTCAAGGAAACTGTGCGAGTGCTGCTCTGTAGTCACAGCGGATGTTAGGAACCCACAAAGCTCTCAATGTGAACTTCATCCCCTTGCTTTTAATCACTGCTAGGAACACAGGCAGAAATAAGACCAGGTCCCTTTAATATGATAATTCTTATTTCTGAAGACATTACTTAAATATTATTGTATAACAAAGTGTATTAAAGTGTCCAACCTACACTACATTTTTCTTCATGGTCTTGCACGTTCAGAGGCTTAGTTCAATGCAAACCTGCCTTGTGGTTCTCTGTTCTGGCAGTGTATGGGCACAATGTATTCCACTGTTGGGTCTGGTTTGCTTCCTGACTATAGGACTTTCTCTTTTTCCTTGAAAGAGTGCAAGTTGGAGTAGAATGGGAAGCAAGTACTTAAAATTTACCATCTCTTAGAGACTAATAATGTTTATTTTTACAGAATAAATATTTCTGAAGTCCAGCAAGAAGCTTTAGCACAAAACTTGAGAGAAGTTTTGCCAAATTTCTCAGCAGAAGAAATAGCAAGTGTCGTAAATAGTAGCTTTCATGTATCCAAGAGGAGTTGAACATTTAGTTGTAAAGTGACTTTCAGATTTTGGGCAAATGTACTGTTATTTTCTGTGGTTGTGACACTAACATACCTATCAATATTAAATGACTAATGACAAATATTCATCCTGACTTTTATGGCCATTCAAGATGCACTCCAGTACTCTTTTTTCCAGTGCTCTAATGAGCTCTCATGACCTATAAATGGGCAGGGAAGTGATTGGCATTGTAAGCTGAACTCGTGGGCAAGGAAAGGATGGATCTGAAAGAAGTTCTGCTTCTTAATTCTCTTACGGCATCTGTGCTTGGATTTGGATAGATGAAGGAATCTGCTCTTGGTTTGAATCAGTGAAGGAGTATTGGTTGCCTGGAATAAAGAGGGAGTTGACTTTCGCGATAGTTTCCTTCCCCGTCAGCATAGCTTAGCATGCTCAGGTAGGCCACGAGAAACTGCAAATTCCTTCTGGAAAGGTAAACTGTGTAATGAAGAGAGAGAAAAAATATTTTCATGGGAAAACAGCTTATGTACTATTATCATTTTATAAATAAGAATAATAAAGCAGGACTGAAGTACCTTTCTGACCATGCAGTGACCTCTAAACTTTATGTACAAAAATGAGTTATTTGAAAAACTGGCCAATTACCTCACTCCCTGGTGGCATTCAGTAAAAGGAGAATTAGCCAAGAAAAGGTTGACTGAACCTTCAGTTAATAACCATCTCTAAAAGAAAATAGGTCGTGGCTATAAGCTTGCTATTTTATTACCATCTTTATTTAAAGAAATTTCCTTGAGTGGAAAAGACTTTCCTTGCCAGCATTTGCCCCAGAAAGCTGCCTTGTGAATGCAACCACAGCATCAACATTGGCACAAAGTTCAAGATTATCAGGCAAGAAATACTGCACTGACCTCCAGTGCCAGAGGTGTCTTTGAGCTCCTAGCTTTTCAGTTCTCTTGTGGGAACACAATCATGATTTGGGTTTTTATGCTGGGAATGCATGTTCAGAAGATGCTTAAAAATGGAATTATGTGATAGAATCTTAGAAATAGTTGAGTTTGAAAGGCATCCCTGGAGATTTTCCAATCAAAACCTACCTGCTCAAAGCAGGGTCCTGAGTGGGTTGCCCATGACACTGTGTCAGTCAGGTTCTATGTATCTCAAAAGATGGCATCTCCAAAACCACTTTGGGCAGCACACTCCAGTGTCTGATCCACCTCACAATGAATGTTTTTTCTAGTTTTTAAGTAGAATTTCCTGTATTTCAATTTGTGCCCATTGCCTCTTGCCCTGTCACTTTATACCACTGAGAAAAGTATAACAGCAGGACAGTTATTAATTTGTAAACTGTAAAAAACTCTATTACTTGCTAAGCAAGCAGAAAAACATACAGGAAATAAAATTATCATTATTATCATTACTCTGTTCCTTAAATCTGGAACAATAGTCTCAAAAAAAAAAAAAAAAAAAAGAGCAGACTGGAATTAGTAGAAAATAGATGTGATGAAAAATCAGAACTCAATGCTTTGCTTACCTATTGGTGCCTTTGCAGAGAGGTCAAATAAATCCTTCACTGTCAAAGTGCTCGCTGAACAAGTTCAAAAGGTCACTGTCTCTCAATTGAATTCAATGCCATTCAAAACCCACTCATTTGTAAGACTGAAAATCAGGTCCTGTGTAATTTTGCACTGCAGCAGTATTTCTCCTTTGTTTCAGAATAATTTATGAGCTGGATTATCCCAGTAGCTTTGGTTAGCGTAGATGCAATTGCCTATATCACCATACTTTAGTCAGAAATATATCTTGGTACAAGAGGGTTGAGTGCTCACTCTCTGTTGGAAGTAAGTGTGGAAGATTAAAATCTAGGACAAAAGCCTTCAGATGTGGCTTATGACCCAGGAAGTTAACCCCATCATGATCCACTCTTACATTTAGAGCAAAGCATGAAGGCAACCCCTGTGCATTATTTACACAATATTAATGTCAGTAAATGAGTAAGGGTGTTGACTGTCCTCCAGTACCCATTCCATAATATATGTTTCACTGGTGAAATCTATTGAGAATCACATTCCTTATTCTTGACAGTAACCTCTTTCTCTGCCATCTATTATGAAAAACAGACAACAGTTTTTGTTACTGTAATTCGTGAGTTTAGGTCATTCTTAGGACTATACATAGTGCAAAGGATAAATAGCCTGTATGGTTTCTTTCATTGCTGTGAGCATTTTGACAGCTGCCAGTGTTTTATCAGAGTAGTGCTGAATAAGACTATACATATTTTGATGGCTTGCACATATTCCGGTGATCTTTGAATGTAAAGGTACATATATGAATGTGCTTGATTACTGTCTACAAGAAACCTCTTTATTTAACAGATTAATAATTTCTTAATCTTTGAAGAAGAATTTAAGATAATCCCATGCTTGCACAATTGGATGAAGATGGAGAATAGTCAATATTTATTACAGGTAACTTTCAGAGCTTTGCTTAAGGTGGCAGAGGTAATAATGCCTAATTTCTGTTGTCTCCCTTTACTGCCTGTGAGAGAGGTTTACCTCTGTCTTTCCCCAGTGCCTGTAGAGGGAATATTTCAATTCCATTTTATGGAAATGCAGAGTTAGATGGAAACACCTGAAATTTTGTAAGATGCTAATATTCTTGGTAACTGTGTTAACAGAAATATTAATGTCACTCTGCAAAACTTTCTGAATGGAGAAGTGAGGTGCGAATTTACTGCAAAAAAAAGCCCTTTTCATATGGTTGTAATTTCACTGAATATTAACACTGTCCTGATCTCAGGTGTAAGCAAAGGTAGTGTTCTGCTCAGCAGTTTAGAGTGCCAAAGATATGTAAGGCTATTATTAGGCAGAAGTCTCTGGCAGCTACAATGCTTTAAGGTTTTAAGATTTATCTGTTGTCGCAATACCACCATCACCACAAATGATAATACTTATTTTTCTCTAATAACTATTAATATTTTATAAAATAAGTAAAGGAAGATCAGGAACTCTCCTCCGGTGCAAAAATTGTTTTAACTTGATTTGTAAGGACATGAGTCTTTTATAATCTGAATTTATCTCTTTCACTATGCAGCACAAGTTATGCTTCAGAATTGTGTTCATCCTGTTTACCTGAACATAATTTTTCTGTCACTGTGCTACTGCCAGTGAGTGTAATAGAAGTACTTTTCATGTATGTTTTTGACTGATAAATAATTCGGATAATATAAATGAGATCACAAGGAAACTTTTGATATTTTTGTGTATTTATCTTTGCAGCTGTACAAGTATTAATGTCAGACGTATTCTGACTCTTTCACATATATTCTAAAAAGCTTGTTTCCTAATTCAAATCTATATCGGTATATAACAGTGAGGCAAAATGGCGGCAAAATGTATTTTGAGATGTTTTACGAAGCCAGGCATCTAAAATGATCAAACTAGATCACTTTATGAAACTAATTCTATCAATACATCTACTAAAATATAACTTTGAATTGCATGTTTTTGTATGGGAGCACATTTTTGCCTTGAAGCAAGATGATTTTCAATTTCTTTGAAAATCAAAGGATCTCATTACCCAGAAGTCTAGCAGCTGCCTAATTCCTGTTCTGCCAGTCTTTCCACAAAGAACTTGGCTCCAGCATAGGAGGGGGAAGAAGGGTCCAGGAGTACATCAAACTCAGACCAATACTGTGCCTTGTGGCTGAATGCGGAACTACATTTTCTCGTCTGCATTGACAGCTTGGAGTGACAGAATAAGGACAGTTCAGGGAAGTTTCTCTAGTATTTCAGACGTTCCCTTAATTTACCTACCATCAAATCTCAGCAATGTGTGAGGATAGGAAAGATGGGATACTGGATAACCCCAGGAAAAGCCAACCCTGGATAATATCTATGAATGAAAATAGAAGAATCTGCAAGACAGGTGTAGCAGAGAAATGAGCTTAGTATTTCTATTACATGTGAAGTATGCCAATCTCAGAGGTTGTTTCAGCTTGAGTCTTCAAGGACCACAGCATTTTTGGATGTGCACAGGGTGCTTTTCAGCCCCAGTCTGTTAATGCAGGGTATATCTGAACCTGCAGAACTCTTAGTCTGTCTCCAAATAATTTTTCACATGGCTTTTTGGAGGAAAAACGCTTCATCTTTTCTGAGCTTTGAATGGAGTTACGAGTTATGTTTGGTTTGTTTCTGAAATGTTTCTTTACTAAATATAGGTTTGGAGGGCTAATGATGAAAGGGAACTTCCTTAAAACTTCTCTGTAAAGTTGCAAAATAAAGTGTTATGATCCAAATTGAACATCTGTTTCTGCTTGGCTCTGCATCTCTTGTGGTAGAAGTACCAGGAGTGGCTTTGCAATTTGTTCCAACTTAGAGAGTGAGTAATAAAGAGATGCTTACCTCCGCTGAGACCAAATGAAAAGCTGGCATTTGATACATGTCTGTTATTGCATACAAGTAATTAATTTGTGTTGACAAAGTATGCACAGTCCTAATCATACTAATTTAAATAAATAATAAAGTTAAGTAGCAACTACACTGGAATTCAAGACATTTATTTCCACTCATTCTTCTGGTTTTCATGTGTAATAAATGTTGCAGTACATGCAGTGCATTTCAAACTAAATAAAAAGGAAAAAGTAGCAAGTAACATAGAGAGGAAAGAACTTTCTGGATTAATAAACACTCAAATGGTGCTGCCATATCTAACTTTAGAGTTATCCTACAAAAAAACAAGTCCAACATTTTCAGTATTGATCAATTCTTTATATTGAAATATCTACAAGAAAACTGGAAAGGAGGAAAATCCTTTTGTTAGTATGGCTTGGGCTAAACAAAAGATCACAAGCATTCAGCATGTTAAGAACTGTCATCGCAAAATATAGGAATGTTCTCTTTTTTGATACGCTTCCTTTTTGCTGACTTATGTTGAGTAGTTCAGGAAGAGTCTGTAGCATTCATAGTGCACTTGTATTCCTCCTATTTGTGCATATTGCGTCATATTCAGGTAATGACTACAGATAAGTTTGCCACCCACAGGTGGCAATAAAATGGCATTAGTTATGTTAACCACATTACCAGGTGTCAGGAGCAGGGGTAACAGTCACGCTACTTTGTAGTATTCATTATGTATTGCTTTGTAGTTGACTGTGTCAGTGCTTCTCAATCTACCTAGTTTTCCTAGGCCCTCTTGAAGAC
>JBCJKH010039029.1:0-12082 GCA_039877255.1 Loriculus beryllinus
TTTTCTTTGTTTTAAGAACCATCTTTTCAAGAAGCTCAGTATTAAAAATTCAAAAGAAAAAACGAATAAAGTAGAATATGGAAACAGAGAAGAAAAATTGAAACACTTTAGCAAAGTCTTGTGTTACAATTAGTAGGAAAAAAAACTTGTTAAAAAGACCCAAGTCACGTGTAACAACAGAAGTAGCAGATAAAACACCGGCCCTTTGTACACTACATGAGAAACTACTTGGGCTCTTTCTTATTTTTTAAATCACTGCAAATGTGATGAATGCTACTCGACATTAAAATATAGGAAAGTACAAAATTAGAATTCTCCAATGCTTTCCCTGACCAGCCATGTCCGTTGCAAACAATTATGCTCAAAAGCTTGAGAAGTTACATGCTCATTTGGCAAAGATAATCTTCTCCAAAATGGTTCAAAGGAAGTGAATTAAATTCCTCTAGAAACTTATTCGAAGAGAAAACCATCTCTGACTTCTGAAAGTGCCCATAACATAAGCCCCAGCAAACAGAGCCAGCTTCTGTGGAAAGTTATTATGATTCAGTAACAACTTCTGCTCAGACTGGAAGTCTTTTTTTGGATAAAAGGAAATACTAACAGTAAAGCACAACCATAAGTTATAACTCTTTTCTTCCCGAACGTGACTTCTGAAATACTAGAGCTTCCAGCTCATTCACAGGGGTTAGCATAGTAATCCATGGCAGCTTCATGGCAACAGCAGCAGTGTTCTTCCTCTGTGGTAAGCAAACCTGAAAAAGACACTTCTGGACCCTTGGGGAAAGAAAAGGAGCATGAGGGAAACCCAAACAAATCAAAAGCAGGGTGCTGTTTTGCTTTCCAAATCCTATCACTTTACTTCCTTGTACCAAAAGGTTGAAGAGGAAACCAGAACGTTTTACCTGACTCCTCTGAGAATAGTCTCTCTATACAGAGATCCTCTCAAACTTCTTGTGTTCCAGTAAAAATGCTCAGGAAGAACAAAAAAACACCCCAAAAGAATCAAAGGGAAAGAGAACACCTCCCTGGATGCCCAATTGATTTACATCTCATTTTGGTTACAGAAGACAGACAACATAATTTACTCTTTTGAGTATTTAATTAAATTAAATAATAACATATATTATAAAATAATATAGAATACATAATATTTATAATACTTATAATTATTAAATAATATATGAGATAATAAATAATAAAATAAATATAATAATAAAATAATTCTTTATTTTAAATTGGCTTTAATTCTCCCAACCCAACACGTAAAAATGCACTGCTGGAGTTACCTCAGGTCTATAAAAGAACAGCTGCTTTCAAATTCCAGTCCATCACATTCCTCATAAATTTTATTGGCTGTTTCAGGAGAATCACATTCTACCACTGCATAGAAGTATTTCAGTCGCTTAAATTGATACTCCCGCAGTTTTTCCCTGTAAAGCCTGTAAAAGCAGAAAACCCCACAATCAATTGAGCTGGCTTTAGTTTTTCATTTGCAAAATATTTTAATTCAACTCATTAAAAATATGCACCATTCAAACACTCTCCTAATCTTATAAGATTACTAGATGTCAAACAGCATGAAGTTTCACCAGTATCTGCTCAGTTTTACTCAAGTAAAAAGACTAATTCACTCAGCGTTGTTAAGTGTACATTTTATGTATCTGAATCTGCTTTCCACAGGTTAGAGACCCTGTGTTCGTAAGCATTTATGGTAATGCTTAATAGTTCCTATCAAGTTGTTTGCAAGAATCTTGTCTCTTAACAAGGCTGATAAAAAGGATGTTTCTACATAAGTAAGGGTATATGTTAAGAACATTAACAGAAACTGAGTCTGTATGGACAGGACTGCAGATCCTCATGCTAGAGAGACAGTGTAGGAGTAATAAGTCATAAAGCAGTATGGGTAAGGAAAGGAATTGGGAAACTAGGTTGGGTAGCACAGGTGGTGGTGTCACACATGATGACAGCAATGGGTAGCACAGATGGTGGTGTCACACATGATGACAGCAAGAGAGAAAGCAAAGAAGAAATTGAGAAGGGGATGAATCGGTGGAGATTGCAGGTGTGAGGATGAATGTGAATGGTTATGTGCACAGGTATCACTCAGGTATCTCTGGACTTTTGCTTGCTGTATTCCAGATGTCCTAGAGCCCACTGAGCAGTAAACCTAACACTTCAGGATGCGCCATGATGCACACAGTGAAGCTGACTTCAGAATTCGCTGCAAGCTCATCATATACCTCTCTGATGCACTAGAGACATTCTTCAAGAGAGATCTGCACTTATTAGGGAAGTCCAACAGGATGTATTATCCAAAAAATGGCATTGGTCACCCTGCCAAACATTTGGAAAATCTGGGATAAAATATAAAAGCAAAACCTCTCAAGTTTCATCAGACCTTTAAGCGGAATAAAAGGGAAAACAAAAAGATATGACTGAGGAAGCCTGGACAATGGTAGGCCTGACGAGCTCAGCCTAGTAAGCCAGAGCTGCTGCTGGTGGCATTCAAGATAACTCAATATGGGAATTTTTGCCCTAAGTTAAGATCCCTGTTGATTATGCAGATAAGAATGATGACAGTAACCAAAGGGAGTTCACTGCATGAATGGCAATCTGTAGAGAAGAAACGCTACGTTAAGCTCCACACACATTTGTTCCATTTATTACCCCAATGAGCTACATAATCAAGATGTTGAATCACTTATCAACAAGCAACTATTCTGAAGTTTGATCATAATGCATTTATCCAATGCACTGATAATGAACCAGGGCCAGTTATAAAACACCCCTTGAAAAAAGCTACAAAATTAAGGTATCCACAGGAGATGTCCACATACATACTTTTTGGAAACTGAATTTGATTGGGATTTTCACTGAGAATTACACACACTGTATCTCTCAATTGAAGATAAAGTTAATACCCATCATTCTCTGTGGTATTCTCTGGAAGATCAAACAGTTCCACAGGTCCTTTTTGTTCTTCCTCTTTCAGCCTCTCTTTTCCAAACTCCGAAGGATAAATCTACAAATACAACAACACAGAAGTAAATTTTTAACTGTAGCAGCACGATGTACACCAGCTGAGAAAAAATATCTTACCAAGCCTTTTAGACTTAATGTTTCCAATCTAGAATCAGCAACGGATTCAGTTCCATAAACTTTAATACCCTCTTAATTTTAATTTACAGAAAAGACACTGGAATAAACAAACTGCCTGTCAAGAATGTGAATATTTTGAGATAGATGAGGAGCAGGAGCCCTAACTTCAATCATTTCACTGTGGCCCTTTGTCAGAAAAGGGGATCTGACTGACATTTCTAAGAAAGCTGGAAGCAGACAATAAAAATGGGAAAATATAATTTAACTGATCAGAATTTGACCTATTTCTCACCACTCAAAGGTGGTGAGAAACAAGAAGTGCAATGATAAAAGGGGCTGGGCATTTAGAAATAGCCAGATTTAAGGCAGGGTCATCTATCACAAAGACGACTAAAAATGGAACTAGCCAAGGAAATGTAGCCTCCTCCTACCAGAGTTTGAGAATTTCACTGTTAGTCTCAGAAAAACAGCACTTAGAGATAAACTCATAAACATGAGAGGTAAACAGCTTCAAGTTCCAATTCTACTAAACGCATGCCTGCTGCTGAAAAGCAGCACACTTATTAGATGGCAGGTTAAATTGCAAGACAATTTCTAATTTATTATGTTAACATCTCATTTGGTTTTTCGCAGAACTCTTACTTTGTTCTTAATTTGCTGTCTTTATCTTTTTTAAAACAGTAAAACACAGTCCTCCTTTTAGAAATCAGAACTTACCTTAACAGAAAATACTGTTCCTCCTTTGGGCGTGAAAGAATTAAATAGAGCAAGCAAATCCTTTGCCTTCAACCTATCCCAATCCATATTACAAACTGCCAATCTACTCGTAATCTGAACAGAGAAAAAAAAGGCATAAAATTCATAGGTTTAATTCCCGATTGCTATGGGAATACACAATCACAATTCCTGGGTAAAAATCAAAGTCAGCAACAAACTCCACTGAGAAAATAAAAGCAGCATTTTCCCAAAGACTTTCTTCACTTAAAACAAGCAAAAACCAGAAGCAGCAATCACCAGGGCAAATAAAAAGGACATAAATAGCAAAGCCCTGCAGAATGGATTGCTCCAATCTCAGATTTAGGAGTGCAGTTACAATATCAGCACTCAGAATGTTGTTATCATCATATGGCTAGTCACAACAGCAACTAGGATCACAGTCCTGTAACAGTACTAGAGCATTGTGATTTCTTGTACACTAAGAGTGCTCAGTTTTAAAGTCCTACTTCGCTGTCTAATGATTCTTTAACTTCTTAAAGCACAAGTTAAAAAAACAGTACTGAACAAACGCAGTACTGTTTAAACTGGGATTTCCAAAAAGCTCAGTTGTTTGTTCTTTCCCTTACAGACCGCCTTTGCTTAGAGGGGAGGGGAAACACCAGTGAAATCTGCAAGTCCCATTCTCAGCCAATTTCATCATCCCTTGCATTCTACAATTAAAAGGCTGAAAAACCTTTACAAAATATATTGTCATGGTTTCCTAGGTGAAGGCTTATAATGCAGCATACATTTCTGATGTTTATAACTCATAACAGCATACATTACTGAGTTTGTCATGTAGCAACTTGTCATGTGCGAAGTACTGTTACCTCATCTCCACGAAGGGCATCTTTGTCTAGCTCACGCCATGAATGCTCTATCTCTGGTTCCTTTGGAAAGAGGTCATTTAAATCCTCATCATCCTCTGAGCTCGTCTCAATGTTCCCTATCCCTCTAGCTAGATCAGGCCCACTATCGCTTTCATCTTCATCTTCTGAATCACCATCTTCTTCCCCTGTCTCCCCATCATCTTCTGGCTCCTCTTCCTCGCCTGTTTCTCCATCATCTTCTGGCTCCTCTTCTTCCCCCGTTTCCTCATCATCTTCTGGCTCCTCTTCCTCCAATTCTGCACACTCAAAACCATCACTTGCAGAAATGTCCTCCTCTAATTGTCTTTTACTGATGTCACTTTGCTTGCAGGTGTCTGTGCATACAGTCACTGAAAGAAAACGAGACATCCATTTTTATGTTGGAATTATATATAATCCTTTACAAAGAGGTAAAAAAGAACCTCTTTTTTTACCACAAAGATTTACAGAACCCCTGAAATGTGTAACGATGCAATAACAAATTACATCAGGGAAGTGCCAACAACATAAATCATTGATATCAATTCTTCTGTTTGTCTAATCTAATCAAAGCAAGTCTTGTCTAATCTAAGCAAGTTCTAGTGAAATATTCTGTTGTTCTATTTAAATGTATACAATCAACAGGCAGAAATAAGATTTCAATAACATAGGCTATATGAATGCTCAAGCAATATAAAGAAAGTTTCTTTAAGTCACCTGTTCTTACTAATACCCATTTATATTAATGACTTGATGTTGCAATCTGTATGCATTCAGTCTTCAAGCCTTGATATGCTTAAGCTTTCATAGCAGAAGACCTTATATTTGCTATTCAGTTTGATAAATACAGCAGTCTATATTCTACTATACATTTTGCTTTTTTAACTAACCAACAACCTCAGCTCCAGCAATTAGAAGGACATGGAAGTTCACAACCTTACTGAAGAGTCAGCACTGGCAAAGAGCTGACCAACTCCGATTCTCCAGCAACACTGAATCTGAGTCAGTCAGCTATTTTATGACTGATCTTGCAAAACTTTTAACTTGATGGATAAAACAAAGGCAACAACACCCAAGTAAACGTCATTTGAACAACTAACCTGGTTCTTTGCTTTTTCCTACTACAGAACTGTCCTTCTGAAGAGATTTAACTGATTTAGTACCACTTGACTGCGAAGAGTTTTGCTTGTTTTGAATCGAAATTGATCTTCCTCCTGATGCATTTCCTTGCTTGTTTTCCCCTTTGTGTAAAAAGCCCTTGTTTCCCTGAGAGCCACTAATTTCTGTTGCAGTTCTCTTAAAGTCCTCTTTCAAGTTTAGTTTAGCTGTCTTTTTTTGTCTTTCACCTTTAAGATTATTTAGCTTTGTCTCTGCTTCACACGGTTGGTCCACCCCCTGTTTGTCTGTTTGACCATCACCAAGTAGCTTTGCAGAATCTGCTCCTCCTTGACGTTTAGGCTTTTTTTTCTTTATTTTCTTTTTAGCACGTTCTTTATCATCACTTTCTGAAAGATCAGAGTCAGACTCTGACAGGGCATAAAACTTCCTGAGGTTCTCTGTGGAAGTATAGTTAACAGGACGTCCTCTTTTATCCACTGTATACTTCAGCTTAAACTTCTTGTCATGAAACATCGCTCTGAATCGCTTGTCAATCTTGATTTTACGCTCTTTATCAGGCATCTCCCAAAACCTGGGATCCCTGGTAACACAGCTGAAGCGCCCATCGCTCAGTATTTCCTGCTGGGATGACATTTTTGATGCTGTTGAAGACTTGGACATCTACAATACGGAAACAAAATGAAACAGTTCTGACTAAAAAACTCACCTAAATCTATATTTAGACACACAACGAAAAAAATACTAACTAAGCAAACTTACATTTCTAACCTATACCTGAAAAGCTCTTTACGTAAAAGAAAACATGGCAATTTAAATGTGTCACAAATAATCCTGTTAACTACCACAGTCTTGGCCACAAACAAATCTTAGCTTCCTCAGATAATGGATATGCAACTAAAAAGACTACACTTCTTGCAGATAGAGCCTGAAATGATTCCCCACCAATCCCGAACCGGACCTCATGCAGTTTCACTGTAAGCCAGACCTCTGGCTTATACTTCCCACAGGAGTAGGGACACAGAATCGTAACAATATCAGCTGGGTTGGAAGACCTTGAACATCATCAAGCCCAACCATTAATCCAGCACTACCAAGTCCGCTACAAAACCATACCACCCCTCATCCACACTTGCAGGGACGGTGCCTCCACCACTGCCCTGGGCAGCCTGTTTCCATACCTGAATACCCTCTTGGTGAAGAAATTGTTCCTAAAATCCAAACTAAACCTCCCCTGGTGAAGCTTTAGGCCGTTTCCTCTTGTCTTGTCACTTGTTACTTGGGAGAAGAGATTGACCTTACTTCATGCAACCTCCTATCAGGCAGTTGTAGAGAGTGATCAGGTTCCCCCTGAGCCTTCTCTTCTCCAGACTGAACCCCCCAGGTCCCTCAGCCGTTCCCCATCACACTTGTGCTCCAGGCCCTTCACAAGCTCGATTGCCTTTCCCTGGCCCCGCTCCAGCACCTCAATGTCCTTCTTGTAGGGAAGGACCCAGAGCTGAACACAGGATTCGAGGTGCAGCCTCACCAGTGCCCAGTACGGGGGGACAATGACTGTCCTGACCCACGCTGGTGCTGAGACAGGCCAGGATGCTGTTGGCCTCCTTGACTACCTGGGCAAGCTGCAAGCTCGTTACCAGTTAAAGCGCCGATCAGGAACGCCGCCAGGCAGAGGACAAGCGTTTCGGCGAGCTCAGGCCGTCCTGCAGGCAGCAGAGCGGCACCGCCACGGCCTCCCCCGAGGGGCCCGCTGCCCCGCGCCAAGCCGGCTACGGCATCCTGCTCCCTCCCCAGGCCCAACAGCGGAGAAATCCCCACAGAGCTCCACAAGGAGCGACCCACAAGGAGCGACCCACAAGGAGCGACCCACAAGGAGCGACCCACAAGGAGCGACCCACAAGGAGCGACCCACAGCTCCCGTCCCGGGCCCACCGACCATTAACGATAGCCACCACCGCCGCCGCCTCCTTATACTCACAGCCCGGCCGCACGCTCACACAAACACCCACAGTGCCCCGCGGCCCGCTCCCTACGGCACTACGGTAGCCGCAACAGGACAAACCACTCCCGACAGAGCCGACGGCGGTGGGGTTGCAGTGCGCATGCGCAGAGAAGGGAAGCGGGGGAGCGGAGTGTTTTCCCGCGCGTGCGCCGCCCGCTCGCCTGAGGTGATGGCGGCTGTGGCGGTAGGGACGCTTGCGCAGGCAGGGTCCGGGCTCCCGGGGCTGTGTGGCGGCGGCTGCCGGCGGCTCTGGGCGCTGTCAACAGGACTCGCCGCTGCCGCTTCTCCTCCCGCCGGTGCTTCGTCTTGTTCGGGTGCGCTGAGCCCCTTCGACCGGCGGCTGAAGCGAAAGCAGAAGAACTGGGCGGCGCTGCAGGCCGAGCCCGGCAAGTGCGACTACCTGCGGGAGGAGGTACCGGGCAGGCCCGTCGGCATGGAGCGGGAGGCGGCGGCGGCGGGGCGCGGAGGGAGCCGCTGTAGATCGCTGACGGGCGGGTTTCCCCGTAGGTCGGCGGGAGGATAGCGGACAGGGTGTTTGACATCCGCAGGTAAGCCGCAACGCGGGGGGAGGCGGGCACCGCTCCCTGCCCCTCGCACGCACCCGCAGGGTCACGGCCGAGGGAACAGACGTTTCTTGGGAGCCGCGTTTCCCTGCGCTTCCTCGCAGCGGTGACCACGGGAGGGCGCTCAATGTGTTCAATTCGGAGAGACACTGGGAGATGGGCGGGCGAAACTTCATACTGTCTAAAACTTTAAGTAGTTTTAACTCTTGATTTTACGTTGTTAAACTTATGCTTTAGAACTTTTCCGCTTGCTTTGGATGTTGGCTCTGGAAGAGGTTACATAGCTCAACATTTAACCAAGGTACTAGCTCTTCATATTGAAAAGTGTTGACAACAAGCATGTATTTATTCTTTCCTTTGCTAATAGGTCGCTATTATAATTTAAATCAGTTCTCTGAATTTTGATGAGGTAAATCTACTCGTATTTCATATACAATTCAAAGATGTGCCTCATGCAAGGGTTATTCTGCATTTATTGCATTGAAGAGTAGACAAATGGTAGTGCAAGGGAAGCTGTGCAGTTCTTAACCTTTAGGCTTGAGTACGGATATGTATGCTTTTTTATCAGTCGGTTGGATGCCCTTACTTGTTAAAGAGAAGTATCATTACAGAGACTTTAAGCAGTGAACTTACCTTCACTAGCTGCACTGTAGGTAAAGGCACTTCATTGGTTGCTAATCCATAGTTTATATTGACTGAACTTAGACCTAAAAACACAGAATGTGTTTTTTGTTACTATTTCTATTTGTTTATTATTTCTGTTACTATAGGGGGCCTATAGGGATGCTGGGGAGGAACTCTTCATTAGGGACTGTAGTGACAGGACAAGGGGTAATGGGTTCAAACTTAAACAGGGAAAGTTTACATTGGATGTCAGGAAGAAATTCTTTACTGTTAGGGTGGTGATCACTCTTAATCTTTACACACAGTATAACAAAATAACCAATTACATACAAGCCTGTGTGGCAGCAGCTGTATATTCTATATTGCAACATCTCATACCCAGCTCTGCTTTTATCCCTTTTTGTGAACCAAGTGGACATTACAAACCCAGAGACAAATTTAACTTCCTTCTGAATTCACTAGTGTCAGTGAGTTAAGATTTAATGATTAAAATTACTAATGAGCTAAATTTTCTATTTTGTCTATGAAGGGTGCTCACTATCAACCTACTTCTGAATTTTGAGTGTTTCATTTTCAAAACTACATGGTTTTGATGTCTAAAAGAGGGAGGAGTCATGTTTTATATACAAAACTCGGCTTTGCTTATAAAATATGCAAACATTCTAAATCACTGACAATTAAGTTAAAGCCTTTATGATCTGACTGTGTCCAACTTCCAGCTTTAAAACCTCCAGCTGCCTGTAGGGGAATAATTTATGTACCTATTTCACATCAGTGCGGAAGTTTTGATAGAAATAACCCACACCTACAGATGAAAGGAGATAAGTAAACTCACTTCTTTTCAAATCTCTTTTTCAAACAGGAGAAAGAATATATTTGTGTGATGAGGCTATTTTCAAACCTTCAGTAATTACAGATGATTCATTCTGCATTTCCTGAAGTGTCTCTGATCAAATTTGTCAAGCAGAAAAGTTGTCTGGAAAGCTGTGCTCAGCCGGCAATTGTGTTTTCCACTGATGCTGAAATAGTCAGTATTTTAAAGGTAGTAAGTCATAAGGTTTATGCATTTCCCTTCACTGCAGACTTGACAATACAGTTCTTCTCATGCATAAGCCAGCACTGTAGAAGGACAGCTTGGAAGGAAATCTCTTATCCCCTTGTTATGTTGCTTCCATTCTCCAGTTGTTGTGTCGCTCGCATTCTCCCATGCTCCATTTGAAGTCTGAAAGCACTGTGTACAACAAACAGCTGGGAGCATAAAGGGAAGTATTCCTCCAAATTCATTATCACAGAAATACTGTCAAATCAGAACAGACCAGTTTAATTTTGCTTTGATAAGGAGATCAGAAAGCTTAACCTTTAGGGCTTTAACAAAACCAGCACTGTTTTGATAGCAGAAAGACCTATTACACAGTAATAGGTAAGTAAGAGCTATTACAGAGTACAGACTGAGCATGCCCTTCCCTATGAGAAACCCAACAGATCAACAAGAATACTTGTTTCTTTAGGACAACTGTACCTTTTCTGAAATGTAAAATTAAGATGATTGAACTTGTATTGGGTTTATGTGGCAAGGTTTTGGGGGGCCTTTGTGAGAGGACACAAGAAGCTGCCCCCATATTGGACAGAGCTGCGGCAGAAGGCAGGGGAGAAGATGCTTTTAGTTCTGCCTCTGTCTCTCACTATCCCAGTCTACTTTTAATTGTCAGCAAAGTACATTAATCTTGCCCAAATGTTTTCCAGCCAGCAGCACATCAGTTCTACCTTTTCAGAAACTCCAGTCACACTGTCAGCAGGCCCACAGAACCTCCACAGAGGTTGTTGCAGTTACAACCATGACACCCTCATGACTCAATTGTTGACTAGCCTACTTGTAAAGACACCTTCACTTGACACGCAGAAAACCCCTGAATGATGAGCAGCATCATGGTTCTGCAAGGACATGCCAACTTGACATCCCAGACAGAGCTGTGAGAAAGCAAAAATGAAACTGTCCCATGTTAAAGCACCTTCTATATAAATGAGTGATCCTGCAATTGGTCAGTGGCAACTGCAGATATTTTTCATTTCCCTTATCTCAAAAGCCACGGAGAACTTTTATGTGCCTTGTAAAACTGCTTGGAGAAGCGCAGGTTTGCTTGTAGCCACTGCCAGCTATCTCACAAACCAATACTAGCAAAACCAGTTGGCAACCAGGCTGGTAACTGAGAAAACTTACTCTTGGGCTACTACTTAAAACAGTTGTCACTAGATTCATGGAAAATTATGCTTTTAGCAAGGACTGCACTATATTCCCTTCATCTTTAAATAGATGATACTAATATTTTCACACTAGCAGCACATCAGTGGAGAGCAACCACTTCCATGTTCCACAGATCTGACACTGACACCTGTATAAAAGAACACATACATCTGCTGCACCTGGCCAGTAAGTAAGGGGAAGATTGGAGAGTGTTCACTAGTTGTGAGGAGGGCCAAAGGATATATTTCATTTGTCCTGCCTTCTCATCAGATGTGGGCACTATTTACTTACGGATAACTTTAAAGCAGAAGATTCTCAAGAACTTAATTCTCTGCTTAATGTTACTGTGTATGATATTTTTACCACTAACATAGAGAAAAAAATACCTTTTGACTACATGTGAAAATGGACTCCCACACACCACAAAATTCTTCCGCAAATTCTAATATGTTAAACCTGATTTCCAAAAAGGCTTTGACTCCCTGTAGTGCCCTGCTTTTCCCCCAGTCCTGCTGTCAGGATTGTTTTATAGCAGGATTATGAAACACTTATACAGAAATAACCTGATAAATATGGAGTATTTCACCTGAGTTAAAAAAATTCTCTGTTGTCTGAAGTAATTGCTATAAATTTTTCCTACTTCACAGAAAGAAGGGTTATCTTCTGAACTCATTTTGAAAGCATATTCAGATCATTTAGTATGAAAAAAGTAATGGTGATGCCATTAATATATATAGAATATACATATTCTATATATAGAATCATAGAATCACAGAATAGTTAGGGTTGGAAAGGACCTTAAGATCATCTAGTTCCAACCCCCCTGCCATAA
>JBCJKH010039031.1:2144-15787 GCA_039877255.1 Loriculus beryllinus
GAGGCGAGGGGGGGGGCGGCGGTGGCGGGGCCCGGGGGGGCGCGTGCCGCGGGGCTAGGCCGCGACGAGTAGGAGGGCCGCTGCGGTGCGCCTCGAAGCCTGGGGCGCGGGCCCGGGTGGAGCCGCCGCAGGTGCAGATCTTGGTGGTAGTAGCAAATATTCAAACGAGAGCTTTGAAGGCCGAAGTGGAGCAGGGTTCCATGTGAACAGCAGTTGAACATGGGTCAGTCGGTCCTAAGCGATAGGCGAGCGCCGTTCCGAAAGGGCGGGCGATGGCCTCCGTTGCCCTCAGCCGATCGAAAGGGAGTCGGGTTCAGATCCCCGAATCCGGAGTGGCGGAGACGGGCGCCGCGAGGCGCCCAGTGCGGTGACGCAACCGATCCCGGAGAAGCCGGCGGGAGCCCCGGGGAAGAGGAGTTACACCATGCGCGGCAAGTGAGGGGAAAGTCTCTGCCAGCGCCGCCCGCAGAAGTTGAGGCTTTCCCCCGCCGCCCGCGGGAGCTGTGCCTTTAACGCCCGCCGAGTGAGGTGAGTTTCCGAGGCGGATTATTCATCCCGGGGACCCTTTTTTCCCCCCTTCTCTCTCTTTTTTTTTTTCTTACTCACGCCGAGGTGACAAACGTCCTTCCCCGGCAGTCCCCCGAGCTGAGCCCAGCCCAGGGCCGGGTCCCGCTGCCCCGTCCCCCCCGCCCCAGTCCGCCTTGGCCTGGGGGGATGGGGTGAGATGGGGGGGTCGCTCAGCTGTTATGAGGAAGTTTTTTGGACCTGGGCGTTTTGGGGTGTGTTGGCTGTTTGGTTATTTTTTGGGGGGGGATGGGGAGCCTTGGGCTGAGGCTATGTGTGTGGGGCTGTCGTCTGGGCGGCGGGTGTGCTTTCATCTGCCCCCGAGCACACCGACCCCCCACCCCAGGGGGGGCAGTTTCTGGGGTGGTTCCCTACTTCTGAGATAGTATTTTAAAATGTATTTTTTCTTAACACACACACACACACACACACACACACACACAAAAAAAAGAGAACTGGTGGGGGTGGGAAATGCGAGGTATTCACGCTCAAGTGTGGAGTTTGCAGAGCACGGGTGGGGGAGGGGATCCCATTCATCGCCAGGGCTTGAATCAGCAGCGGGCGGAGGGGCCGGTCGCTCCGTACATCGAAGTTTACTTCCAAGTAGGTAAACAAGTTACACCCCCCCTCGGCCCCCGCCTCCTGCCAGCACCCACACCTCCTCCGCTGCAGTGTGCTGCTGCCCACCCGGGTCTGGGCGCTGCGGGCTGCCGGAGGGGCGGCTGTGCCGCCGGGGGAGCCCCGGGGCGGGGAGGGGGGACACACGCGGGGACTGGGCGCTGTAGGCTGCAGACCTGTTGCACGCCGGTTGCACGCCCGTTTGCTCGCTGCGGGCCGGCGTGGCCAGCATCGGTGCGGTCTCCGCAGGGGAGGGGGCAGGCGGTGGGTGCAGCCACCCGCCGGGCGGGAAGCTGGTGGACACCTTTCTCTCTGCTGCTGTCATCCGGCAGAGCCTGTTCCCCATTTTGTGGTGCTGGTTTAATCTCGGCGGTTGGTCTGATATTTCGGTGCGGTGCGCTGCTCAGCACTAGTGTGGTGTGATGTAAAGCGAATGACCCTTGACCTATTTAATTATATGTTGTTGGGTGCTCGAGGAGACATCCTGCACAGCACAAAAAGGGGAAAAAACACAAAGCCACACCCTAGAAGTTAAGCTTGCATATTAATTTCTCAAACTCGGTGTGTAGGCTGAATAAAGGCTTTCCTTTATGTTGTCTTAACATGTCTGTTGCTCTTCTCCACAAGGATTTGTACAGCGTTTTTCCTTTCTTGACGCACAAGTCTTAAAGTGTAGATGCGTGTGTGTGTTGGTGGGGGAGGGGAAGTGGTCTGTCTGGTAGAGCTCATTGAGTGTTTCATGGAAAAGGGAAATATTGCAGCATAGTGTTGCAGAAAACTGAACTACTCCATTGAAAAGAGTGCTCCTCAAGCGATGATCTGAATAAAATGGAGTGTAAAATTAAAATTTCAAGACTGATATTTTAGGCTAATAGTATAAAAATAAGTATATTGTGCCAGAGGGAAATCTGATTGTAGGTAATAAATACAAGGTCTTTACTCGTGACAAATATGTTGTCACATCTTTCTTCCTTAGCCAATTTATTCGTAGTCCTTTAACTGAGACTGCTGGAGTGGCATGTGCAAGATTTAACATAATACACCTTGCTTACCATGTGACTGCACATGCTGGATTTGGGCCTCTTCCTGTCCCATGGTTAAGTGTACTCTCACATACAGAGTCACTGGGCAGATTTGGAAGTAAATATATTCATTCTTTGGTAGCAGATGTTGGTAAGAGAATGGGATTGTCCTGGTATGTTTCACTGCTGGTTTTTTGCTGTTGTTGTTGTTGTTGGTTAAAAATACGTTGCACCTTTCTTGGGCTGCATGGTAGAGATATGGGCAGAACTGCTGTAGTCCTCTCAGTTTAGCACCTTCAGTGAGCTAAGCAACAACCAAGGTTAGTTTTCCCCCAAGATGAAGAAATGCATTTGAGAAGCAAAAAGGATTAAAAAATACAGATTCATATGAACACTGGCAACCGCATGACTATCCAAATCTCACAAGACCAAACAAAACCCTTTGCAGATAGGTTTTTATCAGAATACATCCCCTGCCCTTCCCTGCCCAATGAAGTAAGATAACTCCAATGTCCTCTGCCATGCTGCTGCACTGAGTTGTGTGGTGAGTTCTTTTCAGCAGGTGGCAGGTATTCTCCGCAATAAGCGTATTGGAGGAGCAAAAATACATTAAGTCCTTCATGGGGAAGGGGGATGTGTCTGCGCCTGGGATTGTCAGGCTTCGACTTTGCTGGTTTGCCCGGTTTTAGTCCTGTCATTGGTTTGCAGATGGGGTTTTCCCATTTCTGTGAGAACAGGGTCAAAAATAGACCTGTTCTCCACTTGGTGTGCCTAACTAATTGCGCTGTGCCTCCTGGAAGAGCTTCCAGAATGGAGACTCTTCCGGCAGCACCAGTCGTTAAAGGCCTATGTCCCTGAGCTTGGAAGGAGTGGAGGATGTCCTTCATTGCAGATGGGACATTGTTTCATGGTAACTGAGTCAGCAGTGTCATACGCTTAGGATTTAGCACTATGCTGAATTTGGCTCATTGTGGAGATCAAGCTGGAAAACCCATCCCAGGGCTTCAGCCTGGTAATTGCTGTAGATAGTGTGTGGGTGCGTGTCTTGGTGCCTTTAGCTCTGGCTGTTTTGTGTCGGCTGCTGTTGGAGTCCAGTATTAGAATTCATGCTGTGGCTGGTGTTGAACTGCTGTTGTTTATATTTTAGTAGTGCCAAGGGGCCCCCTTTCAAATCAGGGATATTTTGGGAATGCTGTGGACAATGGTTCTTGCCCTGGTAAGGTTGTAATGCAGGTAAGTGAGGGAGACAAAAAGCCAGGAGAGTAAATGGTGGAAAAAACTGACTCAGGGGAACAGCAGCTGATTGTAGTGCCTTGTCTGCGGGACAGCAGTGTGACCTCAGCTGGTGGGAGAGATGAGAGTTGTTAACACCTGGCAGGGCTGCTGCCAGTAAATCGCTGCTCTGTGCAAAGAGGGTGCTAGTGTCCCTCCACATGCTGGGTCCTCTTTACTGTTCCTCTTTTAATTCTTATCATTAGTTCAGATTATGTCTACAAGCCTGCCTACAAAACCATTAAGGTTTTGTAACTCTTGAGGGAAGGTTTTTTTTTCTTTTTTATTTTTTTTCATAATCTTCAGTATGAGTTAAGATGGAAGTAATTTTGTAAACTCTTTCTCAGCTGCTAAATTAAACTCCATTCCCTCTTCCCCTCCCTCATCTTGCCTATTTTTAGTTAGGAGGAAATAGTTGACCTCTTTACAGCAAGAACCCAGACCCCCTGGGTGCCATTTATAGGTTTCTACCAAATGGCCTACTTGGACAAGTTGGTTGAAATTAAACAAAAACATTGGAACTACAGCTCTACATGGAATAGCAGACTTCCTCTCAGTACAAAATCTGTCATTTTAATGGTACTGAAAGAAACATCCAAAGGTGAAAAATGGGCTTTAGGTTTTCTTTGGTAGATGAGAATACTTTAAAGGCTGCTTTTTGTGACAGTCTGGTCATTAACATAATGGAATTTCATTTAAGAATGACTGACAGTGTTTTGTTTTGTAAACACAAGAAGTTCTCCAAAGTTAGGGCTGTGTAAAAGCTAGGGCGGAATCAAAGGAAGTTGCTCAGTCTCATCAGAAAAGGTCATAATTTCTTACCCATTTTCTTCTTGCGTAGAGATCTTATCCTGGATGGAGATTTATAAATTACAGTTACTAATGTTTAGTAATTCCACGGAAACACAAAATTTCTTCTGCTAGCGTAACTGAAAGCAAGATGAACTATGGATACACGACTTTTCAAAGGTTAAGGAGCACGGGCATCTTACATCACTCTTCTTGTGCTTATTTGTATTTAGTTTTAGTGATACTGATGTCTTAAAAATATTGGACCCTAACAGCAGATACTGAATTTCCTCATTTGTTGAGTGTATCGGTGTGCATGTAGTCTGTGTATTGCCTCTGTAATCCTCTCTCTAGATCTCAGCCACCAGTCCCTTTCTTTACTCTAGATTACTAGTATGCCTTCAGGAGGAAAAGAGGCTTCGGTTAGGCATATATGATGATTTGGCTTCCATTTTTATATGTTTTCTTATAATCTTGTTGACTTTATGCAATAAAAGGGTATCACAGTGTTTAACCCTATTTCTAGACCTTCTCTGTTTGTAGCATAGACAATCAATGCATGTCTGCTTGTCCTGTTTAAATTAGAGTGCATGGAAAGATACATAATTTTATATGAAGTTACAACATGATTTTATGCCAAGAATCCTGTAGTACCCATGCAGTGTGGAATCATGACAATAGTACTGTAGTAAAAAGAAGCAGTTATTTTGAGATTTTAGCTAAGCCCATTGGCTAAATGCAGTCTGGCTTGGGTGTTGGATCTTACGCATTAGCTGTGAGAAGTTACTCAGTGCATTAAATACATGGCCAAACACAGTGCTTCTTGATGCTTAGGTGAAACAACTTGTGGCCTGTTTATGAACAGATGAGTAGCACTAATAACATGCAACAACCGTGTATATATATACTCATCAAAATACTTCTGTCTAGTTAAGTGCTGAGTTTTATTGACTTTGCCATTGGAGGATGAAACAAGGCTTTTTAAAAAGCAGTGTTCTCCATTAATATGTAACGGTTGCTCTATATATCACTCTGCCATTCAAAACATGATTGCATTTACTGACCTAAATTTCATTTAAGATCCTAATTCTTAGTTACAGTTTAACCTCTTACTACTATGTAGTGGGTTTAGAATGTGTTTTGTTGCATAAAATCATAATTTTGTAAGGTGGAAAGATGTGGTAATATCAAATGTGATTTTTTTCCTATTGAAACACAACTTTCCCATAACTGCAATACATTGTAGATAAAGAAGCAATGTTTTTTGCTTAGGCATTAAAAATACTTAAAAAATATCCTTTGACATTATGTTCAAGAAAACAAAGAGGATTTTCTTTTGGTGGATAGATTGTTTGCCATTCTGCAGAATAGTATGTTTGTTGTGCTCCTTTTTGAAGGCATCAAGCTGCACTGGATATGCAACTTTTTCTTCAGCTGTATTGTGCTGTGTAATGCTATCAGCTCTTTATTAATCCTCTGCCATTAAATGAAAACTATGCAGAATATTCTCTGTAGTTCAAGAGAGAAGCCAACTATTTATGATTTATATTTCTGAACAGAATAAGCATGTTACAGTAGCACTGCTGAAAGGAAGCTGTTGCACTGTTAGGATTAACATGTATACAGCTGTTGTTGTGTTTTGTGCTTAGAAATATCCACTGATGAGTTTGTGCTGATTTCAGCACAACCCTGTAGCCTACAGCAAAATCATTGGAAGAATGTTCTTCCAAAAGAATTGACCTTCGCAGCATACAGTTAATATATGCATGAGATTTTCATAAAGTGAATCAAAAATATGACTAGACTAGGAGTTGCTTGTTGTCTATGCCAGTAGGTTTCTAGTTGCTGCTGGCAGAAGGGTATGTGTGTATCCAGAGACCCATTAGTATTAAGACTTTAGTTAGCACATAGTCTCAGGTGGGATTGTTGACCAGCAATTAATTTCACAAATATTGATTGTTTAAAATGAGCTATACAAATTGCCCTGTCTGTGTACACGTGCATGTATGTATATGTACCTAGACAGTCTTAAGGTTGTCTGATGAGTTAGCTTTTGAGAAATAAAAGGAGTCGCCCTGAGGTTGGAGAATGGAGCTGGATGCAGTGGATAGGCTCTGAAACCCTGAACTGGGATATGATCAGGCTTCTAGTTCTAGTTAGCAACACCTGAGGTGGTGCAGAGCCAGTGAAATGGATGTAGGACTGGGCCAGGATGGATGTCAGGTTTTGAGAGAAGGTGAGGTGCAGCACCCTTTAATTATGCGCTTGCTGAAATGGGGCAAAGTCAGGAGTGGATGCTGTGCATCTGACTGAGCAGGAGGCGACAGCTGGGGTACCAGTTGTAGCTGAGGGATGCATTCAAACTTCAGAGTTGTAGTAACTTCAATTTTTTTATCTCTTTTCTTTTTTTTCTTTCTTATTTTATTCTGTTTGGTTTTTGATTGCTCTTAGGGATAAAATCTCAACCCTGATCTCAACAGAGAGATTGAGGCAAAATTACCTCTTCCCTAGCGTTTTCCACAGAGAGGGTTGAGCTTTGCTGACAGGGTAAGACGGAGAATCCAAGCCCAGTGCCTGTTCGTATTGTGGGGGATTAGTTTCCAATGATGTCTATCTGGTGCTTTTTACAGTCACAAAACAAACTTAACTCTTCTCATGCCCATTTACGTGCACACATGAGTTAGACTTCTAGGAATAAATTTGGTTACAGAATTGATTGACACATACCAAATCTTTTATTTTTCTTTTTCCAGGAGTTATTGTTAGTGCTTCCAGTTGTATGTGTTCAGCTCTCTTTCATTGTAGTTTAACTTTGCTAGTTTTTTTGACTTTTTGATTGAGGTTTGTGCTCTTCATGTAAGAGCTCTTGTAGTTCTATGTAGTTAATATAGTTTGCTTTTTAATTTATTGACTTTAAAATAATGTAATCTGGAAGGCACAGATAAAAGGCAGGCCTGAGGATTATTCTAATGAGGAACACTTCTTGCTTCCTATCCAAGTTCTCAAAAATGAAAGTAAAGAACAGGAGTATGTATTTTTTTAATAGCATTTTATGGCGTCCACAAGGCAGATTTTGTGTCATTCTGTGAAAGCTACTCAAGGTTTTTTAATTTCCATTTTGACTATTTACTGCTTTTTGTGTTGATGGTCTTATAAATTAGCATTGTTAATAAGTTGTATTTGTAGGAATCTGGCTTGATATTTTAAAACCCCAAATGCTTGGCTCTGATACTTTTGCTTGCCTCCATAAGTATCTTACATAACCAGTTAATTTTAATGAGCCAATTAGTTTAAAACTAGTGCATGACGGTGTATCATAAAAATTCATCCAGCTTCTTTCTCTCAGGATTTTATGTGCTTGGAAAAAAACATAAGTTGAAAGGATGGCCCTAAATATGATACTAGAGTAGAAGGAAAGTACCTATTTATTACACACAGCACAAATTTACAAACGCATTACCATAATAGTTACTTTTGCTGATGATGAATGAAATCAACTTTTCTGGGGGACCACCATCATGTAGTAAAAACTACCTAGTCTGGTAATGTTGGGTAGAGGTTAAGGAAAAAACAGAAATCAGCTGTTCCTGATGGGCAGCTTACAAGGAGAAGGAGGAGTGGGAGTAGGTTATCTCAGAAGTTTTATCCTGCAGACCGTCAAGTAGCTAATGACATTTTTTTCAGGAATTTTCCGAACTGCAATTTTTTGTCCTGGCTAAAATGACATGCCTTCAAAACACTTATTCCTGTGCATTTCTTCAGTGTTATGATGGTAGTGTATGTGGTATGTGGGTATTTCCTAATATGTTACTGGTGTTTTGTGTTTACAACAATGGCATTTTGTGTCTGGTTTTTTTTTTTTCCTAATGTTTATGTTTGTATGCATATGTGCTCACTGCTGGATTGAATGTTGTGTTTTAAATTTTGCTTTAGGTCAACAAGAAATTCTTAATTGTATCTTTTACATTATCAGCAGCATATATTTTGGTTTAAAAATGCACTTGAAACATGGAAGGGTTCTGTGTTCCCTCATGGCAACATGTTAAATGCAATTATACATTGTCAGTTTGATCGTGCTCGGTGAATGGTGGCTTTGTAAATAAGGTCTGTTGTGCATAGCAGGTGTTTGTGTATATGGAGTCCAGTGTGAAAGAGTTTTAAATACCTCTTACCAAAAATATAGTGACCTGTATCCTGTACATATTTAAAAAGTGTTCAGATAATTACAGTCAATACTTTTGTAGTTGTTTGTTCCTATACTTGTATTGCCATGAAATTATTTTGAAGTAAAACAGTTTTCCTTTGAATTTTTGAATATATATCTGTTAAAAGAAAAAAATCTGTTCCTTAGCATGTTTGCAAGGCAATTGATAGGGCACTCCTTTCCACAGCCAGATAGATCATTTACATTGTGCTTATAGTGGAATGTAAATGATTTATCTGCATACCATGCTACAGAACTACTATGAAGATTTTATTAATGACTAGTTTTGAAGAATTTTAAAGGCAGAAGCACATTCTCAATTTATTTTGTTGCTAGTTCATTAAAAAGTGTGAATGTAAAATTCTGTTTATTCATGTCTAATTCCATTTTCTATCAAATTATAAATTAGGATAGCAAAGTATCAAAAGAAAATTAAGAAATAAAGTTTGGAGGTAGGAGTAATTATTGTTTTAGTTTGTTAATCTTCTGTTAATCTGTACATTAGTTTCTTGGCTCTCAGTTGGATATAGGGTATTAGATTGCCTCTGAACAAGCCTCTGTTGGGTTTTTCCAACCTTTTTGTAATTGCTTTTAAAATGTTTAAACTCTTCTTTCCTCCCCACCCTTAGCCCCCAGGAAACCTATTGGAGTTTCCAGTGGAGTTTAAGAGATTTCATTTTAAAGGATATTTTCTGTGTTTCATAGTTGTTCGTTGTCAGCAACATGATAACATGGGCAGCGCCAGCAAGGACAGAATTGATGGGACATTTATGTTCTGAACATTCAACAAATCCTGTTATAGCTATGGTCAGGTACTGGAAAAACATACTTGGCGTGTGCAGGAGACTTCTAGGACCAGGCCTTATATGATGGCACCACAGATTCTTGCCTGATTAAGTAAACGTTTCTGAGCCTTTTTTAAAGTGGCACATGACATGTGATTTTAGCTGTTATCGTAACAGTCAATGTTCTTGTAGTGAAACAGAGACAGTGGTGTCCCTTTCCTTTCCTGTAGCCCACATAATTAGTCTTTTTTGTATAGCATAACTTCCACAATCTATTTTGAATGCCATTCTTATCTGAATCCTCACAAGGTTCTTTGAAGTTTGTGTAGCTGATAAACATGAACTTGAGATTTAGAGTGCAGTTCCTTTAAAATGTGCAGGAGCTGCGTTGGGTATGTTGAAATTGACATAAACTTAATATTTTGCAGTATAATGTAAGAGGTAGCAATTTGAGGCTGCAAATACGTAAAGAGACCAGCTTAGATGTATGCTTGAAAACTATGACTTTTTTTCAGTCAACTGCCCTTAGTTTTTCAGGCCAGCCACATCAAAAGGGCTAAATAGCCAGTAGTAGCCAGATCTAAAGCTGCTGGCAAGCAGTGGTAGCACACTCTCATCATAGCCAGTCTAGATCATGTATAGGCCCAGAATTATGTTACCAGCTGTGACCTACCATATAAGAAGCCAAACATGTCAAGTCCAGCACCTGTGTAAGGGTGACTAGTACCATACACTCCATTGAGACCATGTGCCAGCCTTTCCACACAGGGATAGATACATCCTGTGAGTTTCATGCTGGCTGGAGGCCAGAGCTGTACTTTCTCTAATCCCTTCTGCGATGAATCTCAGCAGTCTGGCTCTCACTGCTTTGTACAGACCGCAGCACTGTGCCTACCTCAGCTGGGCAAAGCCTCTGGAGATGGGAGTCTTGCGGCTAGCTTGGCTGACACCAGGGAGGCTCAGTTGGAAGGCAGAAGTCTGACAGTGTGTAGCGCAGTGCTTCATCCTTCATATTAGATGCTGGCTATAGAAAGAAATGGGAAGGTTTTTGCTCCTAAATGCAAAAAAAAAAAACCAAACCAGAAAACCCCCAAAACCAACCTAGAATGAGTATGTTTGTATATTGCTGATGTGGTGTACGTAGTTTTTACACATTTAATTTTCTTTTTTTTTTTCCTTTGGGGTGGTTGCTCTGTGCTTGTCAACAGTGGGTAAGGAAAATTACACAGAAGGGACATTACGTTTATTTTTCTAACCTTAAAAATAAGTTTTCTGACTCAAACTTTGCTCATTCAAGGTCTCAAGCATTCTACAAACAGTTGTTTTACATAAATATATAATTATTTATGCTTATAGCATTGCCTTAATTGTTATTTTTGTCCTCGGAAATATGTACGGTTATTTCTCTGGTATCTCAAGTGGAGTGAATATCTTGCCAGGCTATTTAACGTGCTAACGTATGTGAGAAAGTATACCCTGTGGCCTGAAACATCATTTATGTATTTGCCAATTGCCTCAGTCTTTTAATTTCTACTTGTATGCATTGCTTTTGGTTAGGTTAAATTTATTATTGATTTCAGCTGTTTGCAAATATTCTACTGACAGACCGTTTGCTTATGTCTCCTTTGAGCCAGCATTTTACCTCATTAGTTTATGGACGTGTTCTTTTGAATGTTAGCCAAATGCATTCATAAAACCAGTAAGATTAAAAGAAAGGAAAAGTAGGAGAGCTGTGTGACCTATTATTTGTAAACAACGTTATGAAACTGCCTTTCAGGATTTGACTCTCCTGTTTTTTTCAAGTTTTCCTCTTTTATTCTGTCTGTTTCTCTGAGCTTCCGATCATACACAGCCGTTTGCTCAGATGTTCTCATTTTCTAATTGCTATTTCTTTTCTTTTTCTTTTGTACATTCTTGTTTAGTTTGTTTTTGAAGACTAAAGCTACTAGGTAAATAACAGCAGTTCTTTAATTCTGTAGTTTCAAACTGTGGCTTGCAAGCTGCTAGGGAACACATGGACTGGTTTTTAAGAGATCTTGGGAGGGGGAAAGGAAGGAAGTCCACTGTAATTCTGTTCAAATTCTCTGTACAAGGTATCTTTATAGGTCCACAAATTTAAATAGATTAAAACCCACCAATCTAATTATATTCTAAACTTCTTGAGGATGTGATGATATCTATTTTTATGACTTACTGCTTTGTGGGTGTATATATCATTATGCAAGTAATAGGCTTTGTTTTCAAGGAAGGTAATTTATACCAACATTAAATTTTGGCATCAGTTTTGTTACATTGTATAGATTTTTATGAAAACATCCCTTTGCTTTTGTACATCTGTGATCAGTATTCTCTGATAGAACACAGATCTGGCTGATCTTCAGTTGCACAAAGAATAGTCTAGAGAAAAGTATTTGGATTCCCTTAGTTTGTGTTTATCAGGTCTGTCATACAGCAAGCCCACTCTTTCATTTCGAGGGGAGGGGTTTATGCAGTACTGGTTTTGTTTTTAGACTCCAGCCATTTATGTGTGGAACCACTGCATTTTAGTAAATCCAAATTTTTGTATCGTAAAATGTCAGGAATTTTGTTATTTGATGTTACTACGTATCTGTTGTCTCCTCTGCTTGAGAGCAGCACTCCTTACTAATGTTAGGGTGGGTTAGGAGAGGAGGTGTGTATGGTGAGAGTGGGGGTGGGAAGTAAAACAGGCTCTGGCTGTTTACACATTCCAGGCAACCATAGATCTGTTCTCTTTGAGGCCTGAAATATTTTCCTTTTCACTATCAGTCTTGCAGATCTGGGGTATTTGGGCACATTGCCAATAAAAATAAATAGTTATGTGTTAATCTCTTAGATTGAAATGTAATAAACGGTATTTTACCTTTTTGTGTGTGTGTTTAACAGTTTGCAGCACTTTGAAATTAGAATGACGTTTTTAGAAATGCTGAAAACTGTGATTATTGCTATACTTTCTTCAAGAATTGCCTATAAAAGGACAAAATAAATTTGACTCCTTCCTCCTTGCTAGTTTATTCCAAAGGAAAAATAGCATAAACAAAATATTTTTGCTAACTAGATTTTCTGTTTTCAGCATGATAACCTTTGGCTCAAGAAGTTCCTCCTTCTCATTTTGATGTACTCTGTGTGTGTACATGCATTTCTTTCATTTATTTTGAGGTGGCTTTAGTCTGCTTTGTGAACTTCCATTTGATTATTCCGTTTTCCAGCACTTGTGTTTCAGAGTTCTGATGAAATCAGATACACAAAGCCATCCACCTGCACATCTCTCTTTTTTTTTTTTTTGTGAATATTGGAAATAATTTCCTGCAGCCTTCACTAACAGACTGAGCAGACAGGCAGATGAATAATGATTTCTTCCAAGGTCTGCATAATGTAATGAACAGACCTTCTGTTTCTTATTATTTATTATCGATGTTTGTATACATGTGATTTCCTCCCCTGAAGCTTGCTTTCCTGGGTTTCTTAAAGCTGTATGCTCTGTGCCATTATTGTTTTTTCCCAAGTGGTGCAGTAATGCCAGTGTCACTCCAGCAGCTTGATTTGTCACTGGGACTTGACGTGGCTCAACTTTTTATCATTTCTGCTTTCTAGATAAAATTTGTTGCCCTCCAGAAATATTTTCTTATAATTATGACACAAAAAACAAGAGAGTGCCATGGAGATAACAGCTGTTACCTTAGGTCTTAAGACCATCCTAGCACATGCAGCGCAAAAAGTATTTCAGACTGTATAGCCTTTTTCCCTAAGACAGTTAATTGCTGAAAACATCCTTGCATAGCTGTGACTGTCATCTAATTGGTGTTTAGTGGCATTAAACTGCTTTGGAAAAGCTCTAGGCTATTGCAGCTAGACCACCAGCAACTTGAATAAACACATGGTGGTATCTCTCTCTTGACTGTGTTTTCAGGAGCAAAGTAGTGCTCTTTTCATGCTCTCCTCAAACAGTCAGAGGTTGTTTGGGGTCACTGTCAGGCAAGATCAGACTGTTGAGTTTAACCTAAATAGAAGTAAACACGTAAGGTTACATGCACCTCATTATTTCTGTGTTTTTATGACACGCTCAAGACTGTCTGTACACTGGCTATGGCTCATGCTGATTATGTTCTTAATAACTTGCATCTCTAGCATATGTGCTAGGTGGATGATTTAAGAGGCCAGTGTTTCTAAAAAAGTGGCTTGGTTTTCAGAAGCTTTGGGCAGGTACAGTTCCAATTGAAATGAGAGGAATTAGTGGCTGCTTAGTGCCTGGATAAGTAATCAGTCTTAATACAGGGGTGCATCATAGCATTCTGACAATACATGATCACCTCCCTCTTTTTCATCCATGTTAAAGTAGTATTTTAAAAAGTGTTTTAAAGAAGAGGATCC
>JBCJKH010039034.1:7695-33202 GCA_039877255.1 Loriculus beryllinus
GAACATAGCTGATAACACCAATGTTTTCAGTTGTTGCTACGTGATGTTTATTCTGACCAAGGACTTTGTGAGTCTCATGCTCAGTATGCAAAACTAGGAGAATACGAAGGAAGTGGGTGGATGTTTGGAGTAATTGCATTTGTCTTCCCAAGTTACATGTGATGGAGCCCTGCTTTCCTGGAGATGGTTGAACACCTGCCTGAGCTTATGGAAAGTGGTGAATTAATTCCTTGTTTTGCTTTGCTTACGTGTACAGCTTTTGCTTTATCTGTCTTTATCTCAACACATGAGTTCTCTCACTTTTACTCTTCCAATTCACTTCCCGATCCTGTCATAGGGGGAGTGAGTAAGCAAGCAGCTGAGTGGGGCTTAGTTGCCGTCTGCGGTTAAACCATAGCAATATCACACATCAAATCGAGAAGAAAAAAAAAAAAAATAACAAAAAAAACAACAAAACAAAACAACAAAAAAATTGCTATAAGCAAAGAGAAATATGCCATTAATGAAAAGTTATTTTCTAAGCAGTCATTTCTTCTGGGAGGTCTGGAAATGATAAAGGAGATTGCCTTCCTTTACAAAGAGCAACAAATTGTTTCCTCAAGTTTAGCAAATGACTACACATATGTCTATGGTAGAAACTCGTTATTGGTACTCACAGGGAAGCTCAATCATTACTGCCATTGCAATTTGAAACAACACATATCAACTTGTATATCCAACTGCAAAGATTTTTGCGGCTGTACTTCCTCAAAACAGATTCCCAAAGTTACTAATAATGAATATTTGAATACACTTATACCAAATGCATTAGTGCAGAAAACAGCAGCATTTGAACTGGGTTGTTCCTAGGAAACTTAAAAATTTATTTAAATATCATTAAGCTGATATCTGAAGGTGAGAAGCATACACCATCCTTCTAAGCAAATAAATTTACAGATTCTAGTACTCAGATGTCACCAGATCATGAAGAAAGGAAAATCTCTCATAGTTTCAGTAGGTTTTTTTAGGACTTTTAGATTTTTTTTATTTTTTATTATAGAAGATAAAACATTTGAAACCAAGAAAAATATCCCATTAAAAAGACTCAGGAATGTGTTTTCGGATTTATTTATTTTTTTTTTTTTTTTGGTGGCTGTTTTTTGAAGGGGAGTTGTTTTGGGGTCCCTTGCACATTTGGTTTTCTTCAAATACAACATCTTGAATTCCGGCATCTCTTTTTTCTTTTACTACTGAACTTTTGATGCATGTTCTGCATGAAAAAATCAAATTATGCAGTTGCTCTTCTTCCTTGTATTCGTCCAAAACAAAGGCATATGTAGACAACATTCAGTCTTGAGATGGATTCAAGACAGAATGAAGAAATGAACATTTCATACCTAATCAAAAGTGAATCTTGATTAGCATCACAGTTTGAGCATCCCTTACCCTGTATTTGTGTAAAAGATGCAATTTGTGAAGTCTGATCTTTAGACATATTCTGGCTCTTTAATTTCGTTCTAGCTAGTACTGGCAGGAAAGTTTTGAGATTTTCACTTGGAACAAAGTGCGTATTTAGACAATTCCATTGCCTTGGAGCTCAGTCTTTAAAAGCACAATGGGAGGACAATGAGACCAATAAAACAAACTAGACCCTGTGGAACCTTTTGATGACACACACTATTTAATACCTATGCATTCATGAAACCACTGAGTTTTGCAGAGTTTGCCAGATTTTAACTCTATGTAATTTTAGCACATTTCTGAGTTGTAAATATTTCAACCCCATCACCTTGCCATCTTATTTGAAATTTCTGTAACGCCCTGATCTCCTTCTTGAAAGAGAACTGTGAGAGGAGATTAACATTTCAGAGAAACAGGTTTCAGGCATTCATTTGTAACTTCAGTAAGAAATTATGACATGATTCAGAATTCAGCAATATGACAAATTGGTTCAGAGCATAGAGCTGGTCTTTGAGCAAGCCCATAACTTTGTTTTCTAGAAGTTTCTTGATTGCTTTGTAATATAACTTATTGCTGCGGTATTCCTTAAAAGACAAATAGTTCTGCTCCTGCTAAAATAAGGAGGCTTATCAGGTTATATGGGGGCTGATAAGGAGCTTATCAGCTCTGCTCATTGGGCAGGGTAGGAAGTGGTTAATTGAAGGAAGGGTTTCTTACTGCAACAAATAGTGAGTGGGTATCAACACTAAAACTAAGCATGACATGAAAGTTTTCAAAATCTAGGTACAAACAGGCTGGGGGTGAGAGAAAGGCAGCTGAACTAAACTCTGATCTGTGATGCAGTAAGGCAGAGAAAAACACACACAGACAAACACATGCAAAACTACTTGCAAATAGATGTATGCCCTTGGAGGTCAGCAATATGAACATTTGTTTGATTAAATAAGGCCACATTGTCAATTTTAACTCTGCATCCAATGGCTCTAGGTCGAGTTAAATTTTTTTCCAAAAATGGATAGTTCTGAAGGAAAAGTACTTTTGACACTGTATCTAATATAAATTTGTCCTGCTTTTAGAATTCCAAATTTTTCTTAGCCTGAAAATTATTAACCAAAACCATCTTTTGTAATATGCTACCAGTGACAGTTCTATGAGTTCGCAAATAAAGAAGTGAATGGTAAATCCATGTTAAATAAATCTAACGAGGCACAGCTAGTGTAAATGAGTATTGCCCCGCTGGTATCCATAACACCTCCTGACAGCAGTGGATCACTAATAGCTATTGTCAGACAATCTAATTCTGCTTTTGGATTGTTTTGGTTTTTGTTTGTTTTTGGGTTTTTTTTATAAGTAGTCATATTAGCTATTATTAGAAATAATGAAAAAGGAAATGTACTTTAATCATTAAAGAAGAAATATATCAGTACAATAGAACAGGGATAATGAAAAAGTGCAAAAGTTATGGTATTAAAAATGATCAGAAATAGTTGGCTGAATAGACTACAGAAAGCTTTTCATGTAAATTAGAAAGTATGTGTAAATTAGAAGTTTCACTGTTGAACCCATAAGTATCTATACATTCCATGAGCTACACTAGAGCTGTTTGGTCAGCAATTTTCTCCTTATTTCTCTTTCAGATCTGTATCCCAGTAAAGCAAGGAAGAAAATCTGAAGAGCAAAGCTGAGATGAAAATAAGTAAGCACCTAAAGGAAACAACAGTCAAACCAGAAAAAAGCCCATATAAAATGATTAGAAGACACCAATGATCAAATGGTTCCAGATAACTTTCAGAAGTTGATTTGAGATAAAGGAATTTCAATGAAGTCGTGGTTTTTAAAACATGATGTGCTGTGTTGAACGCATTTCATGGCACCAAGTTGTATAGTCACTAGCCAGGAAAAAGAAAAAAAATTAGAACCACCACTTTGTTTAGAATCAAATTTCGTTACAGCAGGATTGACAGGACATGAGGAAAAGGGATAAAAGCTTCATCAGGGAAAGTAGAGACTGGACATCAGGAAAAGGTTTTTCGCTGAGAGGGTGGTCAGTCACTAGAACAGGCTTCCCAAGGAACTGGTCATGGCACAGTGCTCTTAGACATATGGTTTAGTTTAAGTAGCCCTGTGAGAAGCAGGGGGTTGGACTCAATGACCCTTTTGAGTCCTGTCTAACTTGAGATATTCTGTGATCTGTGTAACAGTTTCTTTTTAAAAAAAGCTTCAGAGAGAGAAAGGGTTGAAGAGTCACATATTTTGAAGTGTAGAAAAAGAAAACTACTATTTTCATAAGGCACTGTATGAATTGTCATACTGTACTGCATCTGAGCAAACTGTTTTGCAACGTCCTAGCTATTGACAGGAATTCTTTGGCCTTATAGACAGCTTTTACTTAAGTGCTTATGTATTTGCTATGCAATCTACAGTTGAAAAGAAGCTGCCTACAAAATGTTCTCACTCACTTTTGCATGCTAGTGCTACAGGTCCTTGTGGGTCTCTGCAACAAATACTATGCAGCATGTAGGACAACCAAAAAGACCAACTCGGAAAACAGCACTCGAAGGCGAGTAGACAGAATAGGTTGGACAAAGAGGATTTTTTCTTTAGATATTTACATTACACTTAGTTAGCCCAAAACCACATATGGCATCACCCTTTATTTTATTTACCTCTTTCTGTTAAATCTGGATAGCAACACTTATTTGCACAGACAATATACCTGTACATTAATTACCCAAACTTTGATCAGGTTTCTAGAAAAGTAGTTGAAACAGAGGAGATGGCAATCAGGAAGAAGGAACAATGGGAATGACACAAGTAAACTTGTTTTGGAAGCCTACAGGAACCAGATAAATTCCAGATTCTCTGAATGAACCAAACTGAAAGTGTATAGAATCATGGAATGGTTTGGAATGGAAGGAACGTTAACGATCATCTAGTTCCAGCCGCCTGCCATGGGCAAGGACACCTTCCACTAGACCAGGTTGCTCAAAGCTTCATCCAACCTGGCCTTGAACACCTGCTAGCGATGGGGCAGCCACAGCTTCTCCGGGTGCCTGTGCCAGTGCCTCACCGCCCTCACAATATAGAATGTACCAAATTCAGCTTCCTACTTGGTGAGATTTCTGGACCAGGTAAGAACATGGCCAGAGGTCAAGCTTTATGATATGAGTTGATGGTGGCATTCATGACCTAAGGGATCCACACAGGACATGTTCAAGGCCATAACCCTGCACTGCACAGAGATGTTGAAAACATTTTGCATGCTGAAAGTAGTGTAGTTTTATTGGCACAGCACTCTAGCTGAATAACATACTCAAGTACTCGGCAGGCTAACAAGCCCAGGCAGAATGCCACACTAGCATGACTAGACTACTTCTGATACTGAAATGACTTGGCTCAGAGCTTGCTCTACTATCTCCAGATGGCACTGCCTGGTAATGTGTAGTTGAACTTGAATGGCGTGAAGGATTAAAATTAAATTTAGAAAACATATCTGCTGTTTGTGTTTCAGGCACCAGAACTAGGTACACATTGCCTGTCAAACCATATAAAAATATTTTGAAAAAGTGAAACCACAAATACAAACCAGAGAAAAGAACTAAAAAAAAAGGCAGAAAGAAACTATAATGCAATGCTAAAAAAATTATTCATTAGCAGTGTTGACAACAAAAACCCCAGTACTACTTAGGGGTAAGCCAGATAAGCCATTCTTTCTCCCCGTCTTGCACTAACCATCCCTGCTTCCACCCCTCCCATCCCAATCAGATTAAGGGAGGTTTATTAATATAATTGCACTAGCAAGAGCAATGCATTTCAATTCTGGTATTGCAATCATTCACTGAAATATTTATTGATTGAAAAAGCCCCATGAGAATTCTCATTATCCTAATTTTTTTTTCTTTTTTCTTTTTTGTTGGGGGTGAAAGGGGCAGGCTTTCTTATTTCATTTTATGCAGTTACAGTAATTGGTATCTGACCTTTTTGGAATAGACTGTTCAGCTTTACACTGCTGGATTTTTTTCATTGAATCAATTATTTTAATTATGGCTATCTCAAAAGGAGCAACATGGTGCAAACAAGAATAGAATATTTAAATGAAACTCAAAACTGATTCTCCACCACTACCCCATTAACACAAAATATGCTATTAGCTGAAAATCCAGCCTCTCGAGACTTCTAATGCTTGGATTAAAATTTATCTTTTAAATAATTAAATTAAAGCAGCACAAACAAAGACAAATGACATTTCTAAACACTCAAAAAAAAAAAAAAGTCCAAATGAAAATACGAGGATGGAAATAAGCGAAAGCTATTTCATATTTGAAAATATATCTTGGAGTAATAAGACAAGCAATAATGGGCACAGGTTACTGCTGGGGAGATTCCAGCTAGCCACAGGAGGAAAATTTTTCACCATGAGAACAGTCAGCCATTGGAATAATCTCTTCAGGGAAGTGGTGAATTTCCCCAATATTGGACAACTTTAAGACTTGTCTGGGTAGTGTGCTGGGACATCTACCCTAGGTCAGGCTTCTCCTAGAATGGTTAGAGCAGATAATCCTTCAGGTCCCTTCCAACTTGGCATTCTATGATTCTAAGCCTTTTTAAATGGCCAAAAAAAAACGAGCCATTCTTTTTTGGTTTGTTTTTTTTTTTTTTTTAGATAAGCAAAGATAGAAAAAGAGTGACCGACTCAGCAAATTGACTGCAAATTCAAAAGCTTTCCAGAACAGTCACTGGTAAATTCATTCCCAATTGGTATGACATAATCTGTATCCTTCTTTCCTAATCTAGGTAATGAAGACAGGATGAAGGCAACTGACCCACAATTCATATGGTAAATCCATCAGAAACAAACCTGAGCACAATTCTGTAGAAGCTACTTTAAGGCAAACTGAGCTTAAACCACTGCTGAGCACTATTCAAGTTCTTCTGTTTGATCTGGAGTGGTTTAAAAATACTAGAAGCTGAGTATACCATTTTCAGAGGTAAAGATATGTTACATTCAGAGCAGGATAATTTTAATATTATATAGTGAAAGATCAGACAGTCATCATAAATTAGTATTCTCAGACCCTTCAGACAGTCTGTTCTGTCTTGAAGTATTGTCATGTTTCTACATACATCTTGTGAAACATTCACTGCCACGATTAAGCCCTTCTTCAGCCTTTCTTCACTTCACATGAGTGGTCTCATATAGAAGAGCCACCACTACTTCAGGAGGTACTGAAAAGGCAGCCCACCTCCTTGGCAAATGACAGATAACCACAGTCTTTCAGCTTCCTGAAAGTAAGTATGATTAATTTACAAAAAGTGTATTTAGAGAAAAGTATTTGCAAAACAGCAGTCATGTTGCTTATCAGCCTGTATTACAGGGCTATACATATTTATTTCCTTTAAGTCACATACCACTTTCTGCTCCAGCTACTGCGAGAGTTTCTCATTTACCTTAGAATCCAATACACAAATTCCCGCTTTCCCCAGACAAATCTGCACCTTCCTTAGAGAAAAGGTGTAAGACCCCTGGAGATTATTTTCCTGCAACCTTAGTCATGATTTCATGAGGAAAGTATTTATATAAAGATTTTGATGTCATAAACTTCAGTTTGTCCAAAAAGAAGTACCAACCTTCCACCTTCACCCAGGAGCATTGCCTTCTTCCACTTTGTTTCTCAGTCTTTTTGAACATAGAACAATTGTAGTAGTGTTTTCAGATGCTTTATTTATAATTGCAAAAGTTGGTTTGCATTATTTGGAAAATGTCCAAAACAAGGTGGACTGTGAAAAGGACCCTTCCATCAACAACATTCAAACACTTCGGTTCTGAAACTGTCTACTGGGTGTGACTGGGACAGCATTAACTTTCTTCGTGGCAACCTATATGGTGCTGTGTTTTGGTTTTATGGCTTAAAGAGTGTTGATAACACACACCAATACTAGCTATTACTGAATAGTGCTTGTACAACATCAAGCCTTTCTGGTTTTCTTATTCCTTCCTCTTGTCCAGCAAGTAATGCTGGGGAGCGGCAAGAAGTGGGAGGGACCACTGACAGGACAGCTGGCCTGAACTGGACATTTAACACCATATAACATCATACTCAGCAATCAAAACCAAATGATGGAGCAGGAGCTGTCTTTCAAAGCAGCTGCTGCTCAGAGACTGGCTGAGCATTGGTCTGCTTGTGGGCAATGGTGAAGGAAGCCTTCGCATTAGTTGAGTTTTTTAACTCTTTCCTTCTTTTATTAGGAAGTCCTTATATTGACCCACTAATTTTCTTGCTTCCTATTCTCTTTTCCATCCTGCTCCTTGGGAAAAATTAGTGCAGATTTTTTTTTTTTTTGGGGGGGGGAACACACTTATCTTCTGTTTGGGGTGAACCCATTACAGACTACAATGGAAAATATGCTTCTCATTTGGTTATACTGAGAATGGCAGCAAAAATATAACAATACTAGAAGACACATGTGTCATGACCTTGTAATATACTATAAATAATAATACATTTTTTGTTAAAAATTTTCCTGCACCTAGTGATATACCTATCATTAGTAATCATGCTGTTTTAAGATCCTTCTAGCATTTCAGATAAGGTTGCCATTGTCATTCTATTTCATAGCCTTGCAATTAAGTTCTCAGCAAGAAGTTTTACAGCACTTATGCAGTGTAATGCTGACAACTCACAGTTTACATGGAAAATATAATTTTCCAGCATCACACTATTGAGCACTCTATCTGTTTGGGCACAATGTCCAAGTAACAAAGTTGTGGAGTTTGCATGAGGTCATTTCACTAGCTGAAGTTCTTTCATTATCGTATACTGAAGGGCCTAAAGAAGAAATACAGGAAAGAAAGTGCCTGTTTTTCTGCTAATACAGCAATAAAAACAAACAAAAAAATAATAAATAAAACAAAAAAACAAACCCACAAAAATCAGATGCCAAAAACGAGACAATGCTACAGGATTTTGTTCACAATGGAAAAAAAAAAGTAGTTTTGTCACAATCACTTCCATTCTGCTTTGCAAGAGTTCATTATCAATCTTCAGACAGGCATTCATAATTTAAAGCAGATCCCAAATAAGCTTGCACTCTGTGACAGATTACAAATGCTATACAAAACCCAGATGAAACCTGGGGAAAGAAACACATTCTGTCTCATCAAGTCTCCAGTGTAGTGGATTCATTCTTCCTGCTCACCAAGTACCTACCAAATCTAATCACAAAAGTTTGTTAAACAAATTTTCAGATTATATAAAAAAAACCAAACTCAAACTTAATTCCTTCTTTGGATGATTATAAACCTTCTATTTTATGGTACCCAAGGATTAATTTGATCCCCAAACATGTTATTTTGGTTACTGCATTAAGAAATAATTTTGAGTTATATATTTATAGTGAATAAAAGGACAGTCTAAGTGACCTTCAGATAAACTTTGAACACTGTTAACTCAGTTTGGTTTTACCTACTTTATAACACATCAGATACAGATCTTCACAACTGCATGAACCATTTCCTTTGAAGAAAGAAATTATTATTTTTTTTGTGGGAGCCGTGATAAATTGTCACTGAAAGTCAGAAATTATGTTAGTCCTGATATTTTATTTTGCTCTGCATGTGTGTGATAAAAGCTAGATTGTTTACAATATTGCTTTTTATTTAATTGAAAATTTAACAAGACTAAATTTCTGAATTAATACTTTAAAGTTTGTCATCAACATTTAGTCTCTCACTCACTAACAGCAAGGCTCTTGTACTTTTGTAGTTTCTTTTATGTTTCAGATTTTTTTAATATTTTGTCACTGAAATCTTCTATTAGAGATTCTTATGCAAATTAATGCAAATTACATTTAAGATTCAGTACTAAGTATTAGAACACACAGTTCAGTAGTATGCAACAAAACTGTTTTCTAACTCTTCAATTATTAATATTTTGTATTTTTATAAGGAAATTCTTGATGTTTTTATTTAAATCTAATCATTGTGTAATTGCACAATCAATTGCAATTGCATGACTCAAGTTCTTAGATGCTATTTCCTTGAAACTGTAAAAGTAAAAATTATAGTTACTAGTTGAATAACAAACCTTTTCCCACTTGAGAAATATCATGAAAATGAATTTAAATGTGATGGTATTAGTCACATTCACAGTATTTACATTTTTTACTATCGCTACTGTATCATGTGTAAGAAGCTCAACTAGAACAACAAAAAAGAAAAAATCCTATTCCTGATACGCTTGTAATGTTTTAAGTAATTGAATACCATGCTACTGATTCTCATTATTTATTGAAAGTGCTCATTTCAATTATCTTAAATCTTTAAGGATAGTAAATCAAGCCTTGTTTTAATTATATTTTATGCTGTAGAATTTCACAGTGATTCATTATTCCCCTGTTCATTCTTTTTAAACAGTGCACCTAATTCGCCATCATCTGGGGATCCTGAGCTAATTTTCACTGCTTATTAATTCAGCTAGTAAAGTTGAATACAACTTATAACTTACACTACAAGTTCAAATTTATTTTAGTTAAAAAAAAAAATGTTTTCTTCTTGTGGTATGTCTCACTGCTTGCCAAATGCTTTGTTAGATTGAGAACTACCATAACAAACAGTAATCCAATTTAAATATTCTCTTACTAGCATTATGAAAATCCACTAATAGTTATTATTCACTTAAGCCCAGCCAGTCACTCAGAGCAATGCAGCAGCTTGCTCAATCACACTTTATCCCCTCCCTGTTTCCAAAAGAAGGGGGAGGAGAATCAAAAGAATGCAAACTCCACAGGTTGAGATAAGAACAGTCCAGTAAATAAGATACTATACAAAACTGCTACTGCTACTACCAATAATAATAATGATAAGGGAAGTAACAAGGGGAGGCAACACAAAACTAAAAAGGGAACATGAAAAGAAAAGCAATAAAAACAAGTGATGTACAATACAATTGTGCACCACTCATTGAGAGATACCCAGTCAACCCAAGCCGCAACCTCGGCTTTACAGATAACTTCCCCCAGTTTATATACTGGGTATGATGTGCTGTGATATGGAATACCCGTTTGCCTAGTTTAGGTCAGGTGTCCCGTCTCTGCTTCCTCCAGGGTTCTCGTGCCCCTCCTCACTGGCAGATTATGAAAGACCGAAAAAGTCCTTAATCAGAGTAACCATTACTTAGCAATAATTAAAAACATCAGTGTGTTATCAGCACTGTTCTCAGGCTAAAGGCAAAACACAGCACTTCACCAGCTACTAGGAAGCAGAAAAGTAACTGTTACAGCTGAACCCAGGACATTCCCTAACAATCATATTTAACTACGTTTGATGCTAGATACTGTTTTCTTCTTATGTATATTTTTGACTAGTTTACAGTCAGCATCTTTGAAAGATATAATTTTAAATCCTATAAACCAGATTTTTCCAGATAAATAGGTGGCTAAACCCAGGTAAGACTGAGTTCTCCCCTCAGTGTCTCCTGAGAGAAGGTCAACTCAGAGACTAGTCTTCTTGCTGCGGTAAGAAAGCTACATGGGAGTCCTCAGTCTGTGAAACAGCAAAGCTACCAAATGCCAGACCCCCAGAAGAAAACCCCAAATCCACAATATCCTTCAAGTCACCATATTTTTTTTTTAAATAATTGGTGCTTTTTACTAGCTATAACCAATTAATGATTATAATTAACAGAGAGAAAGAAGCAATGTCAAAAGGAATTCTCACCCTTACATTCCTTTTCCTTTATCAGGCTGCTCTTTACTTGTAAGCATACTGAGACATACATGTTTAGCTGACTATCCTGAGATTACTGATACAACTTTCATACTGGTGTAATTTTACCCATTAGTGAAGTTAATTTTTAATTCAAACAATCTAAATAAAATTAGACCAGATTCAGCTGGTGATCTGAGGAAATGAGAAACAAATATGTGTAGTCAGACATTAAGTACTGAATTACTTAGCTTCTGAAGGCATTTTTCGTTAAGCAGGCCTGAGTTAGAAATTCAGTTCATTTAAATGCTTAAGCACTTTTTAAAATTATGTAATATGCCAAATTTCCATTTCTGGGACGCTGATGACACAATTAGATTTGAGTCTGCATTTCCTATAAACTAGGCTAACTTTTGTAAGAAACAATTGACCCACATTAAAACTAATCTCCTGACAATGAATTATCATTCCTCTTACGAAAAAGCATATTTCAGCATGCATTGACATGTAGAGCAGGGAAAATATGAGATAACAGTTGTGTGTCAAACACAGTGCTCAGTATCCTCTGTGTCTGAAGTGATATCGAGATGCAGATACCTCCAGCGTCTGCCTGGATTACCTTCTATGGAAAGGTGTTCGTGCCCATGGCAGAGGAATTGGAACTAGGTGATCTTTAAGGTCCCTTCCACCCAAATCAGTCAATGATTCTATGATTCCGTGTTCATCCTTATACTGTCAATAAGATCAAACTCCTTCCAAACACTGCTGCCTCCTTGTTTATGACAGGTAAAGGAAAAAAATAGTACATAGGCAGGTAACAACACAAAATAACAATGTCCAACTATGATGGTAAAGACTAGTTTTATCATTGTGATGTTGTTCTCTGCCTTAGCTTTTCCTTTACACATGAAATATGTTTTAGTTCTTAATTTCTGTGCACTACTCTAGTAAGAGACTGTCTTTACTTAGTTTTTCTTTTGTGTGTGTATTCTTTTTCCGGTTGATGCACTTGAAAAATCTCTGCATCAAGAATAAATAAAAAAAAAAAAAAACCAAGCCAAAAAGCCCCATGAACAATGCCACTCACAGAAATCACTTGTTTGCTCAAGCATAGCTATTAGAGAAGAACAAAAATAAAGAGAAATAAGGATGAAGCTATGTTACATAATTTTTCTCATGCCTACATCAAATACTGTCTGAACTCAGAAATGAAAGTGTTAATTCCACAGGGATTATGTTTCCTTTACCATAACACACTCATTTTCATAGATATCTTGCTATAAACTTTTTGTATACATTTCGGTGTTTACTCTCACTCTTTTACTCTGGTGCTTTCAAACCACATCTTTTCTTAACTTTATTTTCTTAGCTGAACTATTTTGATGTTGATTTTATATGATACTACGTAAATCTTTTCCCTTTTCCACCAAAATTCCATTTGAATATTTTATACTTCCCAAGCCAAACTCTGAATTCCTAAGCTCTCACTGACTTTGCCTCACTGGTTGTGTAGTTGCTGAGAATGATATATCTTACATATCTTTTCTTGATATAATTTCAAATAATGGAATGAAACCAGCAAGAAGCATAAAATTTAACAGTATATCTTCTTTGAACAAAAAGTAGCTGCCTGAAAGTATTTTAAAAAACCTCAAACCCCACCAAAGTGAAACAACCAAACAGACAAAAAACAAAACAAACACCCCAAAAAACCCAAACAGACGCCCAAAGAGTCCCCCACACCACGACCAATAATATTCACACAAATCACATTACTTGCTTATATTTGGGGGAAATCATGCTTTTGTTCATTGTATGAAAAACGCTCTATAATCCATTTGAACTGCTGCTTGAGTAGGCAGTGCAGTATGGCTATTTTCAGCTACTAGCTTTATCACTGGAAGTGTCAAACATCCACATTAAAACAAAGACACAGTTATGTGCGGCATAATGTTCTGATCTAAAACCTTGCTGAAAAATAGCTGAAAAGTCAGAGTACACATTCTAGAATCTCCTCAGATTGACAGATCTTGGCAGTATTCTCCCTGTCACAGATATTTTTCTAACCATAAAATATTGGGTGAAAATTCCCTGAAAATACTAATTGCTAAGTCTTTTCCTCCTCTCCCCAAGTCCCTTTACCTATTTTCCCCAACAATGTTTAGCCAAGGTTATTCAGTACATCTGTCTATTTTACATTTATTTGCACAATCAGTATTTATTTGTATTTTAAATGAAAGTACATTAAATACCAACAGCAAAATGAAGTTAATCAAATATAAAATTCTGAGTAGGCAGTAATTTTATCCCTAGAATCCATACACTTCTCAGATTTTCATTTGTTTTTTAAACAAAAGTATTAGCACAGGATGAATTCTCATCATTCAGTGGTGGAAGACCTGACCCCTCCCTCTTTAGTATTTCAAATAGTGCTTCTCTCTGACATAAACTAAACTACATTTTAAGAATTATAAAAAATTGCAAACTTTTTTTGCTCCGATGACATAAACACATATCTTATTGCAAAGTTATATGTGAGGCTTAACTAATAATGAAATTAGAGTTAGGGATATCATCCCTGTCTTAGGAACATCCCAGTGTTAGGAACACCAGTTCAGTACTTATTAACAATAACCCAAATAAGCAGAAATTCAGAATAGAGGACACTGCCTAATGTCATTATTAAAATAATTTTCTAGCCTTATGTGTATATCTTCCATATGTATCCACGTCATCTCCACAAGTCAGCATGTGTTATTTTGCTGCAAGAGAGAGAATTCTTTGTCTTTGGTTTGAGCAACCAAAACAGAATTCAAAGGAAATGGCTTCTGTCCGGGCAAATTTAACTAGTTAAGTAACCTGTAGAAGAACCACTTCTTAAATGCAGTGGTATTGTCAGTTGCAACCTGAAGAAAAAAAAAAATCAAAACAAAATAACAAAATATTAAAATATGATGTACCCCCACCAAAAAAAAAAAACAAAAAAAAAAAAAACACAACCAAACCAAGCTTCTTAGTTTTGGATGAAACATGCTATCCAGAACTGAATTATTAAATTAAAAAATATTGTATTTATGAAAATAATATTAAAAAAAGGCAAAGTAGGTAATGGAAAATAATCTGTTGCTAAAATGACTAAATCCATAAAAAAGACGTCTTTAAAAATTTTAAGAAATAAGAACTAGTACTTGGAGTCTCTCTTATCACTCAAGAGGTGGTCATGTAAAGGTGAAAAGTCATTAGTAGGCAAAGCCATGACTATTTCTCCATAAAACTTTGGGATTATTCAGAAGATATCTATGCAGAATGTAACTGTGGTTTTGAATGCCATTGAGATAATTAAAGGGAATGGATATGTCTAATTTAGTCATCTAAAGGATAGACACCAATTTCTAATGAATGAAGAAATATTTAGACAACTGCTTGGAGAAGGCAATTTTGCCTTAAAAAAAAAACCCAAACAAGCAAAAAAACATTAGTATTGAAAGAGGATACAGTGATGTTGCCCCTCTTCCCTCCACCACCTTTTTTCTATTTTTTATTAGTAACTAAAATATAACCTAGTTTATTTTATTTTTTTATTTCTTTAATAAAAGAGGAACTTTAATTACAAGACGCATTAAAGCTCATCTTCGAACTTGAATATTTGAAAGCCGTACTCTCAAAAACAAGCAAACAAATCTCACAAACCCCACAAACCCCAAGAAAATTAAAAGAAAGCATTTTAAGTAAGATATCAAAAATATTAAGTTAAAATTAAGAAAGAATACCTTTAGAATACAAATAAATACTTATATTAACTGTATCAGAGAAAAGAAAAATGCAGGGCTTTGCAGAAACTGTTAGAAAGCAGTCAGTCGTGGTAACATATCTACAGCAGTATGGTTCATATTTTCACTAACTTCATAAAGGCTATGCATAATTTATTAGAAACTAATTTAGTCATGAATATAAATTTTCTGACAGTTGTAAAAAAAAAATCTTTATTATGCATATTTTGCAGCTCAACTTCCTCCTTTCCTTGTTAAAATATGCTATTATAGCATTTTCTTACATTAACTTCTGACTGCATAAATTATAAACCAGCAGGGACCATTAAAACAAGTCTCAGAGGCACAGGCTTGTGATACTTATCTACAAGGACATCTTATTTATTACCCAATAAGGTATCATACTAAAATTATAAAATTTTCCTTCAGGTTTTTTCACTATATCTAATTCACTTTTTTTCCACCAAGATGCAGTTTTATGGCTTTTTTATGAAAACTGGAAAGGTGTTTTTCAAAATAAAAGCTCATATAAAATGTGTTTATAGCTCACTGTTATTTTAGTCTCCCATTATTACATGCCAGAGAAAAAAATCAAAACCAAAACAAACCCAGGAAAACAAACAAACAAACACAATAAAACAAGAAATATCTTAACTGCTCCCTACCCCTCTTTTTTTAGGGGGAAAAAGATTAACAAGATGGTGTCAAAATATTACACTGATTTAACAGTATGATTTTGGGAAACAACATGTACCATTAACAGCTTTCAGTATGTTTGAGAAGCTAGGAAATAAAAAATTTTGTATTTACTGGTGCTCTATGAGTGATTATGTTTCTGAAAACAGGAGTGCAAAAAAGTGTTATTTGGTGGTTGGGTAACTGAAATCCTTATAGATTTCAGTGAAATCTACAAAATCCTTCTAGGTTTCAAAATCTATAAATCCTTATAGAACTGTGCCATGATGCCATGCAAAAGTTTAAAGTTTAACCACTGTGAAAAAGCAAGACACGGAAAAATGCAAAGAGGTATGCAGGTGTCCTGTTCCAAAACACTCAGATAAATATGTGTGCATAATGGTTATAATAAAAATGCACTTTTCACTTTCACGGTTCACTACACAGTGCAATTTTACATGCTCTATCAGATGTACAATTAAAAAAAAAAAAAAAGTCTTGCAATATGGTAGTATAAATACTTTCAAAAAGAAGCATGAAGGGCTAATAATGATAAGGAGACTAAGGAATCTGCTTTATCAGTGGACAAAGCTGGACAAAGTTTTTTTTCCAGATAATCTCTTCCTTTTTCCAGCAAAAAGATGAATGAGAAGGAATATGATTACTCTTTTATAAGTGCAGCAGCTGAGAACACACAAGGGCTGCAGGGGAGATAAACTATTTAACTGAACAACAATACTGGCACAGAAACAAATGTGTATAGATTGACCGTAAATAAATTTAAGCTGACAACAGACCTCTTACAATCCTACAAAAGACAGCAGAGATGGTCAAAGTACAAGAAAAGCTGTACTTTTAAATAGAAAGTGATGCTTTCTATTACGTAAGGTGGTTCACATGACAGCCCATGGCTAGACTTCACCACACAGGAAATCCTTTCCAATCCAATATTTTTAGTACTGAAGTTTTCTTTCAATCAAATATAGAAAATTAAAACATGAAACCCAAAACTTACAAAAAATTCAATAGTACCATACCTCTCAACTTCATACAACACATACATAAAATGGATTAAAATAGACTTACAGACTTAAAAAAAAAAAAAAGGAGAGGAAAAATATACCCTCTAATTTGTAGATCTAAGTTACAACAACAGGAGAAGTAGCTAAGTTATTATTATTAGCTTTTTGAGAAATCTGTTAAATAGAACTTTTGAGCCATGGCAATTTTCTTAAGGTACCTTTCCTTCCCTTTTAATTTTACTTTAACATTAAATGCAGAAATATGTATATTGTTCTGGAGAGAAAGGTCAATTTATTCTGATACACAAAATATATACACACAGAAAAAAAACCAACACAAAAAAAACTGTTCTGAGAGGCTGTTTACTTTCTGAAGATAAATCTTTTCACTGAGAACTCTTACATTTTTTATGCTATCACTAGTCACTGAAGAACCATCATACCAGGCAAGAGCATAGCCTTAATGAGGAGTATATTAATGATTTTTACTCAGAGCACTTCAGAACATCAATCCTAAAGTGAATGAGGACCTGTCAACTCTAGAAGCTAATTTGCTTTGATAAAAGAAAAATGCAAAGATTCCTTTAAAACCTTACACAAAGGTGGAATTTAAAACAACACAAGAAACTAAGCTAATCATCTGTATTTTAAAAGCATACAGGAAAGCTTGTGTTTTCCATTGCAATTCCCATTAATGCTACCCTAAACCAAAACATTTTCATTCAAGTTAAGGACTAAGCATATGCTCTTCTAAAAACCGTGACATAAAATATTCAATATAGAAAAAGAGGTCAAATGTGTGATGAGTATGAAAGCAAAACAAAGGCACAATTTGCACTGCAACATAAACCCAGCTATTCTAATATTCACTTTTTCCAGTTTCCATCAATCTCTATTTCATTTTCATAAAGCTAGGGAGTGATAGACTTTGGTCCCTACTTTTGTGGAAGTCTTTGATCTCTTTACACTCTAGCTCAAATGCCAATCATTACGCAGATAACTACATCTGCTGTTAGCCAAGTGTTCCTTTGCTCCTCTGTTTTGTATGACACATGACTAAATGTTGTTATGAAAAGTAACTTAAAAACTGATTGGTATCAATAATGCAACACTCTTTGAATTGTCATAAAATCTGTATGTATTTCCAGCATCATCCAAGCTGAGTGAAAGAAATAAAAACAAAAAACAAACAAATAACAACAAACCAAACACTGGAAACAAAGTGAAAACAAACCCTCAGAAAGACTGAATAAACTAGGTGCTCAGTTTTCTTTATGCAAACATAAATCTAGGTCACACTCTAAAGTAAAACTTTATTTGCATATATGTTTCAAGGTTTCAGATGGCTTAAAATATTCATGACATTAAAAATATTTTTGAGAGACACATGTTCACAAAGCATTATAACCACAAAACTATGTACTACATTATATTAATCCATCACTTTATATAAAGAATTTATCTTTTATATAATAATATATTATGTATATTTTGGTTACTTAACTAAGTAAGCAAACTCATAAGTAGAGTTTATAAAAGTTTATATTTTATATAAGGCTCTAGCCATTGATCAAATGCTAGAGAATGTATAAACTGAATCATCTGTTGAGACAGTAGTTTTAAACACGTTATTACCTAAATTTGTTTGACTAAAAAATTATTCACTTGAACACTATAAACTGCATGAACCTCACAATCATGAATCGTGGTTAAGACAATCATTCATGCAGCAATCCCTCATTACGATATTTTAGTAAGCCCCACAATAATCCACACTACTCAGAAGCCAAATTACACATCTAACATTAACTGTTAGATATATAAAAACATATTGAAATTTGAATGACACAATGGTATATAAGAATTGTTTTCTGTGTTAACCTTCAGTGACTTCAAATATGAGGGAAAGAAAGGAGACAAAAATGTATGTCAGGAACAGTGTTTATGAAAGCTTCTGAAATAATTTGTATCACCTGTTCCACCAACAGATCAAATAGCTTCCTCTCAGAGTAATAAAAAAAATGTATGTCCTTGACTAGATAGGAATAAATGAAACTCTTCTACTAGGTAAAGCATGCTAGCAAGAGGTAGGCTGAAAATATTTATGTAAAAAGTAGAATAAATATAGCACATATTTTAAGGAACAGCATATTGCCTCTAAGAAAGATCAAACACTGACCATAAAATTATTGATATTTTATAACTTATTTTTTTGCATTTTGATAGCTGAGTAGATGTTTAATGAAGTCTTATGGATGTTGATGAATGATAAGAGATCCTTATTCAGGATAAACACCTTTATTTTTCAAGTCAGAGCTCCAAACAGAATGCACATTAGTCCCAAGTCAATCATGTTGCTGGCATGAAAAAAACAGGAGAATAAGCAAAATGAATGACTTCTAACACCCATCTCTATAGCTGAATGTACCGCTAAACTAAATTCAAATTTGATTCAGGCCACCAGAACACAGCTAACAATCTTTCTGATCTGGCCAAACAAAGCTAAGAAACAGGCAGTGATAAGACACCTAAATAGAACTGTGAAGATTTGTTTTCAAAGATTCCTAAGGTAAAGCATTAACAAGCCAATTCCATATAGTGTTATGAAGTTGCAATTCTTGAGTAAAATGTAACAACGAAAACTTACAATACTCCTACAGATGAAGGACTCAAACATAGAAGTGGCAGATGGTAAATATTCAGAAAGGGATTATCAGGCATTGGAAATATATTTCTGGATTCAATATGTATAATTGAAAATGAAATTGTAGTTTAATTACAAGAAGAGACAGGAAACATGATGCATGCAATTCATAAAACTAAGAGAAACTAATACAAAGATTAAGTAAAGCAATTAATTTAAATACGGTGTCATGTACAGTGGTCAAGTAAAGAATAACTGCTATAAAGAAAAGAAACCTGTATGCAAGGACAAAGAACTGTAAATGTGGCAGGAAAGGACCTGTTGTAGATTGTAAAACAGAAACAGCAATTTAGAAGACCAGCAGAAATGCAGTTCTAGATAGCATAGTACTCCAAAGCAGAGTCTGGATATTGGATTATCAGTGAAGCAAAATAAAAGAGCCAATGGTTGAGACAATCCATCCCAAGGAATTTATTTGACTGAGCTTTAAGAGGAAGACTAAGAATAACTGTAATCATTCACTCAGCCTCTGTGAGGCTGCATAGGAGTTGTTTTTATAATACCTTTAGGTAATCACTCAGTCAGGTCTCAAGCTGCTGAAGACAACTGTGTAAATACAGTCTGCAGGAAAAAAGACACATATGAATAGGTCCTCCCATATGAACATGTGTTGATCAAATTACTTACTCCAAACCCACTTCCTTCAGACTCAATCAATATCGTAAGTCTCCACTTAGGGAGTACATTGAGGAGATGCACTGAATGTCAGCTAAAGCTATAACCAGAGTGATGGTGCAGGTCTGATAAAAGAAATGCCATTTTGCACACACCAGCAGTCCCATCTTTCCATGCTGTTGACAGCTATACTGACATAGCCCTACCAACAGAGGTGGCATGAGATGGAGCTATTGGAAAGACTGTTATTAATACCCTCATTAAAGAATTTTAGAATAAAATATATGCATATATGCAGACCTCTGTTGTATCACCTTTCAGTGTGGATTGAATGTGAGATCTGAAAAAGCTTTAAGTGTTGATATGGGTGGGTTTATTTCTCATGATATTTATGGGGGCTCTTTTTGGTGAAGAGAACATAATATAAACAAAGCCAACGCCCTTGCCATCTAAAAACAAATTGGGAACTAGTCAATGCAGTTAACAATATCCTGATTACCTCTAGCATACAGCAGTGTTAGATTAGCCTTGTACTGTCACATTCGGATTGATTCAAACAATCATTTACTACTGTGCTGTTCCCATCCAATGAAATGTACATATTTCCATGTTTTGCGGGCTTCAGAAAAATATTCAAAGAAATATTTTTTTCTTTTGAATGTTCATAAAATATTTTCATTGCATGTTCACAAAATATTTTCACTGCATGTTCACATATGAGGGAGCAAATGGAAAAAAAATGTGAAATACAGAGCTGCAAGATCATATTAGCTTACAAGCAGTACTTACTGAGCAAGGCACATGTGAAGAAAGCAAAACAGAATTAGAGAATGCAGTTTGAGCAGGCTGCTCTGTTCTCTGTTGGATGAGATGCTGGATCCACTTCATCCTTAATGTAACACCCTAATGATTTTATCATCATGGAAATTACCCAAGAGAATATCTGACTTGTGAAACACAAGGTGAGCATGTTCAGAAACAGTAATTTACAGACAAGCACAAAGAAAAGAAGCATCCCAGCATAAATCCAGCAATGTTAGCTAAACTTGTTCTTAAAAAATTATTTCAGGCTTTTTAGCACAAACCCTTTGGTCACAAACAATAGATTTGCTATGATCTTGCCTCCAGAAATGTTGATAAGGACAGGGAAATGTAAAGCAGCCTGCATTAGAAGGCAAGACTGGTTTTTACGCTTGTGTCAGAAAATTGGTGTCAGCTGAGAGCTCTGCCTTCAAAGAGCAATACTGACAGTTTAAGAAAGCCTAGGTGAGCTGCTTGGACCATATGAATCTTTCTAGCTCATAATTTTGAGGGTAATGATGCCAGTATGCCCTTCCCCATTTATTTACAAACAGCAAGGTATGTTTTCCAGTTTAGTGAATGCTTGGCACGTCTGCCTCTTCAGCAGGTACTCTAGCTGCTAAATCCTACCAAACTCAGCTCAGAGGGGGTCGAAACCTCCAATTTTGTTGCAATGAGAGAAACCTGCCCTTCTGCAGCCTTCAGCACAGAAGCAGGATATTCGCTATTTGAATTCAAGAAGATTAAGAGACCTACGTGTGGCCAAAAGAAAAGAAAGATATCTGTAGCATAAAAGCTGTCTCAGATGTTATCCAAAGAGGCAGTAAAAGCATGGGTCAAGGCCTTTCTGAGAACAAAATCAGTAGATTTTAGCTTCTGATAATGAGATGGATAACTGCAGGATGAATGATCAGCACTGATTGTAAATGAATCCTAACAGAAGGTGAATCTGTTGTAAAAAATTCGTGGTTCACAGAATGTGTAGCATATTCTGAAGAGCAACTATTGCTTTGATGCTGAGTCACTATAACTCTAAACCAGCTAATAGTAGGATAAATAATTAGAACCTGAAAACTGTATTCTAGGTATAAATTTGGTTCTTTCTGAAGGGCCCTAACTTTGTGAGCATTCCACTAAAATATATCTCTAACTTGCATGACTGAAAGAAATTCTAATTAAAAAAAAAGCAAAACCAAAAAATAACAAAAAAAACCCAAACCCACAAAATCAACCAACAAAAAAACCCCAAACAAATCCAACACACCAAAAAAAAAAACAATCTACAACCTCCCCTCTTATAACTACAGAAAAAAGAAACAAAACAAAACAACCCACCAAAATATCCTAGAAATACCACCAAGAACAAAATGTACTACTGCCTTGAAAACACCACAGCGCAACTATCTGCTGTCATTCCTGGCTGCTACTAAAGTAAGCGAAACAGTGATCCTTTCTCTCTTCATCAGTTTCCTACAGGTTGTTCACATTGCTTAGAGGCAATGCAGAAGGTTTCTAAATTACTTTCTTTGCTCATAGCACAGAAACAGCTGTAATATCTGTGTTAGAAACCAACAAAAATGCTCCTAGTTTCATCATTGTTTTGTATGTATGCCAGACAGATGGAGATAAGCAAATACAGATTTCTTACACATTTGTGGGAAATACTTCCTAAATATAAGATTAGGTCAAGATGCTAGATACCATCTGGAAAAGCACACAGTGGTTTGATGCTTTCATCTCTTTTGTTTCCTTTAAGGTCCAGATCAGGACCTTAACTGTGACTAACCATGTTGTGCCATAGGCCACACCATATGGCAGTAATCTTTTGACATTTATGTAACTTCAAAATAATACAAATTCTAGTTTACTATTTGGTGGGCTTTGTTGGGGTTTTTTGTGTTTTGTTGTGGGTTTGTTTTTTTTTTTGGTGGGTTTTTGTTTTGGGGTTTTTTTTTTGGTTTTTTTTTTTTTTTGGGTGGTTGGGTTTTTCTTGGTTAATTTGGGGTTTTTTTAAATATCGTTTTAATCAGGAGAACCAGATATTTTCTGTAGTTGGCAACACATTTCTTTCCTTAGTAAAGAGAAATAACCTGTTGGTTTACTGTTTGATTTACATCAATTTAAACCCTGCTGATTATTGAAATAGGTGCAATAAGTTTTTCCCCTTGTATTTGAGCATATACAAAACCAATGGGTTTACTGAATTTGTAGCACATTCAGTAGAATGCATTCGTTCTGAGGTTAGGAGAGCACTGGAATAAAGTGAATATAAGTCAGGAACTGGGAAAAGGAAGGAGAAGAAATTGAAGTGACAAAAAACAAAGTAGAGGAATTAACCCAAATTAAATAAACTAATTCAAGGTATAAAGTAACTGGGTAATTCAAAGCATAATCAGTCAAGTAATCAAATTTTCTGTGACAAAGATTTGTGGAAGGGTGCTTTAAAGGTGAATTTGAGTTTTTACATTCAAATTTGAATGCAGACAAGAAATAGTAAGTAAATACAGTCAGAAAGTGTTGATATATACTTTTTTGATCAGTCATAACAAGGCAGCAGTGTCAAATATTTGGGACATTTCACCTTTATCTTAACATTTTTTTAAGCATCCATTAAGCTGTCAAGGTGTTTTATAGCTTGTAATGAAGCTTGTGAGAGATAAATGGCAGGCATTAACCACTATTTCACTATCACAGAATAAGAAAGAAAGAAGCTGGAGGGGAGATTTGCACCTTAAATGTCTCCAAAGTACTGACAGGGACATTTGTTTATTATTAGAGTTACTTGAATATTAAAAATCTGCTAAAAACTTCATAGGGGAAAAACAAAAATAAAAAATTCACTGTTGCTTGAGTCAAGAAAAAAACATATTGATATATTGAACTCTAAGTATTAGCTGTGACCACTACATTAAATTTTCTTATTCCTCCATTCAAATTCCTAAACAATCCTTGAAGAAGCTTCTCCTAGAAGATGGTCCAGGCAGGAAAAACAAGACAACACCCCCCAAAAAAAACCAAATAACTCTGTCCAAGTCCTTCCCCTGAAATGCCAAGCATTAAATATAAACCTGGTTATTTATATATTAAATATGATTTTAAAAGGTGAAATTAATTCAAAATACAGCTACTATTGATACAGAAATAAGAGTATCAAATAGTGATTTTTTTTCATAAAAGCTTAAGTGTTGATGCCATTCATTATTTGTTAAAGTAGATGTGAAGAAGCATATTTTAGCTAGGTTTCTCAAGATCCTAATTGAATTTCTTTGCTATGTTTACAGCACCATTACTACTAAAAGCTTTAATTAAACTACAGATTCCATAGCATATGCAATGTATTTTTTCAGTTCAAGAATTCAAACCACAGAATAATTTTTCAACTGGTAAAAATGTAATTGTATGTATTTCATCTAAATGAAAATTTGCAATATAACAACTCCGTAATCTTAACAATAAACATTACAATGTAAAATTACAGTGACGTTACTAGATTAGATACTAATTAGAAACAACAATACAGAACAACTATCTCAAAGGCACTGGGAATAGCCAGGTGTTTTACCTACCAAAAAAATCAAAAATGGTTTATCAAGAGAGGAGATGATATTTTCTTTAAAATATTAGTCACATTTTAAATTTTGCCTCTAAAAAACAAATATAAAGATGGTAATGAGTCAGAATATCACTAAATAATATTTTTACTTCCTTGCAATAGAATTTCAATTGCTATTAATGCCAGCTGAAACATGAAGCAAATTTCAGAAAATTGATTCAAAAGTGAAAAATTATAGAACTATAACCGCAGAGATTGCCTGGGAATATTCAGCCACAAAATAAACACTGTTATAAGCAGATGAATACACATCAAGCAGACAATATTTTATGAAAATGTTAGACAGACTAGCTAGGTATGGAGTTATGTTGGCAAATTCAGAGTATTATGAAAAGTTTTGAAAGGCTTCTAAATTGAACAGCCTCCCTCTGCTTCTATTCAGCTTTCAAATTCATTTAATTTATCCGTATCAATAGCAGACAGACCAGTAAAAAATACAGAGAACAAAATGCAACACAAAGAATCAGTGAGTGTTCAGGGTGGTTTCTCTAAAACATGCCTTCACTAAGAATCACAGTCATGAGGGAAGGTATCTGTGTGAACGTGCTCCACTCTCCGCCTCCCACCCCTTATTTTTTATTGTACTTTTATAAATGAGGTACTGAAATGCTTTACAGACAGTTTCCATCATTGACATGCTTGTGAGGTGGGCTGATGCCAACCTCATGAAGTTTAACCATGACAAGTGCAAGGTCCTACACACGGGTCGGAGCAATCCCAGCCAAAACTACAGGTTGGGCAAAGAGGAAATTCATAGCAGCCCTGCGGAGAAGGACTTGGGGGTGGAAGTCGATGAGAAAATGAAGATGAGCTGACAGTGTGCGCTTGCAGCCCAGAAAGCCAACCGTTTCCTGGGCTGCATCAAAAGGAGCGTGACCAGCAGGTCGAAGGAGGTGATCTTGCCCCTCTACTCTGCTCTCGGGAGAACTCACCTGGAGTATTGTGTGCAGTTCTGGTGTCCTCAACATAAAAAGGACATGGAACTGATGGAACAAGTCCACAGGAGGCCACGAGGATGATCAGGGGACTGAAGCATCTCCCATACGAGGACAGGCTGAGAAAGTTGGGGCTGTTTAGCCTGGAGAAGAAAAGGCTGCATGGAGACCTCATAGCAGCCTTCCAGTATCTGAAGGGGGCCTATAGGGATGCTGGGGAGGGACTCTT
>JBCJKH010039042.1:4895-26304 GCA_039877255.1 Loriculus beryllinus
CTTTATATAAAATATAAATAGAGTATATTGCTGCAGTGGTGGGTTATTTAACACATGTATTTCCACATGGGTCTAAAATGAGGGGTGGTACCAACATGTAATGAGCTCCTGCTTCCTGTGTAAAAACAAATGTATTACACTGCTTTTCAGAGTTAACTGGTCTATTTATAGATGAGAATTAAATATTTTTCTAGCTTTGTTCTGGGCATTTTATTTGGAATGTGTCTGTGCTTTAAATACTGAAGGACTCCATTTCAATGGCAACTGAAAGACTAACAGTTAAAATTAATTTTTGTTCATCTATTTTTTGGTCATCTGTTGCAGCTCTCTTTGGATAAAATCTTTTATAATATCTTTTTAACTAAAAGACTAGTAAACAGCCAGATCACGGTAGTGTCAAAGGCATCGTCAGGAGAGCTTCACTTGAACAAATAGTGATTATTTAATTTCCATTTCAGTCATATACAAAGACTTTCTCTACAAGATAAGATTCATATAGCTAATATCAGAGTTAAAACTAGAGAAAAGTTTTGGAGACAATAAGTCACTAATGGGTGCCAAATAGGTGGCATCTCAATGATCAGTTACATTCTGAAGGTAAAATAGGGCTAGGGATTATCAGGAAAGAAAGAGAAAACAAGCAGAAACATAATTACATTTTTTAAACCTGCTCTGTGCCCATATCTCGAATACTGAAATCCCAGTTTCCTGATCACTCTCACCTTGAAAAGTATCTAACAGACACAGAAATAGAACAAAGAAAGGCAAACGAGGATAACCAGAGCTTCAACTCATTTTGCAAGAAAAGAAAAGGAATGGGTCAGCATTGATAAAGTGTGAGTATGGCAAAGTTGCACTGAAGTATGTACGGTGCAGTGAGCTATCAAAAAAAAAAACAAACAACCAAAAACAAAACCCCCAAACAAACCAACATCCCAACTCAACAGTGCCTAATAAATCAAGAAGTTGACAACACTTAGACAAGCAGGTACCAAATTGCACAGTTGCAAAATTTAATACTTCAGACACATTGCATAACTGAGCTGTGGAACTCACTAGGAAGATGTGGAGGCCAAAACATAAGTTTTAAATAGGATTAAATTAATTACTGGACTATTTACCCAATAAATGTCAACAGTTAAGCAAACACAATGTGATGATACAATGACACTCATGTCATCCCTGCTTCAAGAGGTCTCTAATCCACAGACAGGATTGGCAAGAATATGCCACGGGAATTTCTCTCTCTCTGACCTGTTCTTACACTTTTCCATAACAATTTTCTATTGTCTGCTGTTGGAGACAGTCTATTGATCAACTTCTAGGTTGATCTTTAAATAAACAATTACAAAATATTAAAAAATATAAATCTTATAAAAATAATTTTCTTAAGTCTATTAGACCACTTGAAAAAAAAAAGTCAGAATATTGATGGGGTGAGGGGAGGAAACAACAGAATAATTTCTAAGGTAAAACTACCCTTTAACATTCAATGTATCATGCTTCTATGAAACAGTATATACACTATAACAGACTTTTATCCATCTACTAGGTGTAGGGTACTAGTTAATATTTGGAAATTAACAGACTGTTTTAATGCTTTTGAGTCCTTTTCTCACAATTGATGGTTATTTACCACAGGGATAATCCATGGAAATGGGGATGATCCAGTCCCCGATCACACCAAACAACAACTGGGTGATTTCTCCAAGATATTCTTGAGAAAAACAAAACTTACTGGGATTAATCCAGAGGTAACTCAGTGAAATTTAATGGCCTGTGATATACAGGAGGTCAGAATAGATGATCTAATCATTCCCTTTGGCTTAAAACTTTATGAATCATGCTTGAGGTGGAACTAGTAATGGGAGTCATCTAATGGGAGTGGACATTGAAGTAAGATCCCTGGTGCTTAGGGGAGCAGAGAAAGCTCACAACATTTGGCCTGAAGAAGAAGCCAATTAAGAAGGCCTCTCATAAGAGGGGGAAACTGCCAAAAAGGATTAAAGAGAGAGGTGTAGGCCTTGGTAACTTGGCATGAAAAACTCAGGCCTGAGTTAGTCTAAGTGAAGAGAGAAACTAACACGGCCAAAATTATGCCTGACCTCAGGTTTTTCAGGCAAGAGCAATTTTTCCTTTTTCTGTGCATCCATTTACCCCCTTCACCCCTACCGAAATGAACCACCCCTCTGTGGGGGGATTGCGATGTGGAAGTTGTGCTTACCGCTTGTCCCTTGTTTCTGTGCCTGTCGCCCCCTCCCACTGGCTCTGGCTTTGGAAAAGGTTACTGCACACAGAGCTATTGCTTTACTGTGGTCTCCACACACTCACACAGCCCGTGTGCTTGTAGGAGACAGGTTCAAAGCACTGTTTGGGTTTGTTATTTTCCTAGCCCAACAGTGATAGTCTGTCAATTAATCTGGAGGTCTTCCAGACACATGATGAAAAAGAACATTTGTACTAAAAAAAAGGAGGAAAAAGAGAAAAAAAAAAAAAAACAAACAAAAAAGAAGGCATTATAGCATCGGCTTCCTAATACAACCACTAATGACACAGCGAAAACTGCTGTTTGGGGCGTGAGAGTGGAAAAACATGTAGCTATAAAGCTATGTAGCTCATAGGTAGCCTTGTGTTTGCTGAGAGCTAACATAGTAACAACAGTATAATTTTGCTGCTCTGCATTTTTAAGTTTTACTTCTAAGAACCGTGCATTATTTATAGAAATAGCCTGATTTACATGTGATTCCTTTACAACTGGCAGACTGCACATCCAGCCATTTACATGGCACTGCTACATTACAACTTATCTCCTGTAACTATCTGTTTGAATAGGAGAATGAATATCAATCTGATCAAACATACAAGTCACCCTCCATGAAAACCAATCCTCTGCAGAAGGCATATTTTGAAGATTTAAATGGGGTCTAAATACTGCCTAGTCCTTGTGCATGCACAAGAGTGAATATTACCCACAGGAAAAAAAAAAAAAGCTATGGAAAAATCCATAAATAACTTTCAGTAATAAAGACATTTGAAAATGTCATGATCTTCTTTGCATATTTCATAAACAGAAAATGTAATATAAATTCAAGGAAAACATTCAGAATTACAAGTTATTTGCTCAGCCCTACTGTTCAGAAGCAGCCTAAAATGTACCGGCAGATGTCTAGGCAAAATAAGCACAGTTGCATTCAAACCACTTTCTAAAATTCTAGGGTGAGATTTACAGGCTATTTGGCTCTTGTGACTTTTCACTGTTTGTTTACTAGTTAAAAAATTTTAAAAGAGAAAAAAATTGTTTGCCCTGTGAATGTGAGCCTTAACATCTTTCTTTTCAATCTGCATGCTTACTCAGATCAAAATATAATGCTTGAGACGTTTTCCTTCTGCTGAACATACTACTGACTAAATAACTTTGCACACAGTTTATAGTTATTGTATGCAAAGTGTGCTTTGTACCAGAGATAAAATACACTTCTTTTATTGATACAGTGGCTGTGATGTTTTGCTTTCATCAAAAATAAATAAATAAATAAATTAAATCTACAAGGCTCTGACCTATACAACCAATTGTTGATTGCCTATAGTGTAGGAGATTGTTCAACTATGAAGATACGGTTCATGAATTAGTAGGGTGAGACTAAATATAAATGTTTTCATTTAACAGATCATTATCCTATTCATTTTTTTAACGTACTAATCAGAAAAGTCCATATCCAGCTCAGCTTCTGATATTCAGACATCTACATCATTGCAGAAAGAAGATACCATACATTAAACTAGAAAGAAAGAATACCAGTATAACCAAAATCACCACATTTGCTAAATCAACACTATTGTGTAAGGAATACAACAAAGGAATACTTTGCCATCTCTCCATTTTGATGGAAGCTTTTTAAAGCTGTTGTTTCTGAATTATGAAATTTCTGATTTCACACCTTTTTTTCCTTTGAACTTGGATTATTTTCAAGATAATTCTTGGAAAGTCAGCATACTAAATGTACTTCACACTCAATCTTTCATTCGTAAAGTAATCTTCTGAAATAGGAATTTTTCTTTATTTCAGAGTAGGCTGATTTCTTAAGTTTTTTTTTTCTTTAAAGTGTAGTTTTTAAGGAAAGGTTTGTCATAATCAAATCGGAAATACTGTCCAGAAAGTAGCAGGGTGTGACACCACATACCAATGACACACTGGAGCAATGATGAATATTATAACCTATAAAGTATCACATTTTGTTTGTTGCAAACAGAAACTTGCCAAAGACAGTGTGTTCTAGCTAGAGCTGTGAAAAAAAAAAAATTGCTAATCTTTGTTTCCAAAGATCTGCATGCAGACACGGCAATTTTCAGGAATATTTTCAAATCAAAACCAGGGTAAAATTTTAAAAAACCTATTTTTTTTTGTTATAACACCAGGTAAAACATTCTCCAAACAGGTCAGAAATTCAAGGAGGTGAAAGAAATGCATTCCCCCATCACAACATTAATTATCAGATTGAAAACAGATTTCTTGGATGACTGCTTTTTTGTTATCCCTTCTGAAAAAATACTTCCTGTTTTCAGTTAGAATAAAAATAATAGTGAGGCGAATTGTATTCCAAATGTTTAACTTTTCATGAAACAGGTGAAAAGTTATTACATGCTAGTGAGATTTTTTAAATAGGATCTTTATTCCTAGCTTAAGGGAGGCAGAGAGAGAGAGGAATAGAGGAGAGATGAATGGCAGTGACATCTGAAAATATACAACTCCTTTATATTAAGAGAGTTTGGTTATATAAACCTTCTGTCTTGTTGCTTTGAGACCCTTTAATAATGTTTGATACAACTAAAGTTTATTGTTTTTATTCATGAAAGCAAAGAAAAAAGAACTATAAGAATTTTAAATAATAGGACAATCATAGACCTGAGCTCAATGAGTGATGAAGGAATATTTTCCTCTGGGGAATTACAGTAGTTGGGCTTGGGTTTGTGTGAACGTAACCTCATGTTAAAAGGAAAAGAAAAAGAAAAAAAGGATTAATGCTTTAGCAGGTTGAAGGGGAAAAATTATTTTCTACATTAGTCTTGCTATGAGCCATCCTGAGCATTAGGTACTACTGTAATAAGTCAAAGTACTACAACTGAAATAATGTTCTTACATGTGGTTTCAGGCTATTTTATGGCAAAATATAGTGGTCTTTTTAATTAGAAGATGTGTAAGAGAAAACAAACTTCATGATTCTAGAGTCAAGAGCTGATTTACACTTTGCTTCCATGGAACAGGTTCAATTTTTTTTAACAGTAATTGGATAAATTATTATTTTTTTTTATTATTATTATTAAACAAGGTAGAAGGTTTGAAAGGCAAACAAATTATATGTGCAACAGAAGAATGGACTATTTTTTTCTATTTTTTTCATACATAACTTTCAAAATGCCTCCAAATTAGGATACTGCATCATTAAGCATTTGACATTTGTCCAGTTAAAACTATTGACTCATACTTTCATTTCTTCCCCCTCAAATTACTACAGTGCCACAGCTGATCTAACTATATTTTCCATTTCTTATAAATAGCCACAAGAAAAGTATTAATTATCCTTGTACAATTTAATGCACCAACTGCCTTAACCTTTCAGGTTTCCTTAAACACCAGCATAACAAGGCATATCCATGGCAGCAAATGTGATTTATGACAGGAATCTTTAATTTCTGTTTTTAAATATGTTACCCACCGATCTGCATACATTTAAATTTGCCTGCAACACTTTTCTCTGTCTTGAGGCTGTTGTTTAATATTCAAGGATGATTTTTGTCCACATACATTTTGGTCTATGTCACCTCAGATTAAATTATTACTGTTTGCAGCCTTTTTGGAGCAGGCCTCAGGCCCTTATTTACAAGAATCAATGAAACAGTAATGAAAATCCATTTTTCATACTATCAGCTATGGCCTGCTTTTATTTAGTTAGCTGTGTCTAAGCAAGCAATTCATTTTGTGCAAATGTCACGTTGATAAAAAAGGACGAGCCATGAAAGGGTTAATCATGAAATAAGGCCTCCACTTTGCCACCCCCCCAACAGTAAAGCACATCTGTAATGGTAAAATTAAAAAAATATTTTCTTAATGTATGCAAAGTAATGTATATTGACACATAAGCAAGCCTTTTCATGATGAATATTGAAATATATATGCAAAGCACAGGAAATGTGTAACATGTTATAGATCTTTCAGTGTACATTTAGAGGAAATGAGCCATTTATATTCCACAATTTAGTGAATACCTACTGTTTATTGGTACAGAGCACATAGGAGTATATTTGTCTTAGTAATTTATTTAGGTAAATATATTTATTCTTCTAGGGGTTCTTGTGCTTTTTCTGGTTCTATAGTACTAGACATAAATATTTAACAATGCATTGTCTCAAATGTTATTCATGTAATTTATCAGGGGAAACAGTGGAGCTGTAATAACTTTTAAGCTTGCACCTTCACTTAAACCTGAGATTGATTTAAAATGTGGGAAACCGGGATGTTTCTCTATAACCAGTAAGAATGGGGATAGTTTCCCTGAAGGAGCATGGAGTGAGTCACATGGAGAGAGGGCAATGGCAGGTGGCTCATTCCTCTCTTCTGGGTTGTCTTCTCTAATGTCCCCATAATAAAAACATGAGTGAATGAGGGTTTTTCCAAAATAATTACTCTTGTTACATATCACCTCATTTCCCTCTACAGCCTCACTTGTTTTCACTCTTCTGAGGTCCCTCTCATGCTCCCTTGGCTGGGAAGCCAGCTTTTGATTTCTTCCCTCCATCAACAAACCATAAACAACCATCCAAAGGTCTCCCAAACCTCTGCCTGTGTTTGTGAGACACTCTGGGAACATCAGGTGGGAGAAATGGTTACAGCAAAGGGTATTTTTTCCTCCATCAACTAATTCCTGAAGGCTTTAGACAGACAGTTTCCAGGCATTTCAGGACAAATTTTCACTTACTTAATCACTGATGCCTGAACACAGACTTTATGAGTTGGCCTGTTAGTGTCTATTAGCATCCTCTGTCTCAGCATGTAATCCTGAACTCCTTGGTGAATATTTCACAGCACTGAGAGCATTTTGCTACTGTCTTGAAGGCGATAAGGATATTAACTGATTATCTCATCTCCTGGCACTGCTTTCTCCCTCTGTGTATCCACCACCCTAGCAACTCAAGGGGCTTTGGAGTAATTTCTTCTTCATCACCAATTCAGGCTGGCATTGCTATAGCCTTTTTGGTCTGTAAATTAAGGTATATTTCCTTTCAGTCTATGTACCAAGTACTTAAGCATTTGTCAATATCCCTTTTCTGAGATCACTGCTGATGCAATACATACAGGGTTTGGTTGGGTTCTATTTTATCCTCCTTCTAATTCTCTCCCACCAGTTGCAGACCAGTTAGTTGCAGAGCCTAGCCATGGGACTTTACAATGCCACTGAAGAAGTCACTTTCAGCTGAAAAATCGGAGAAGGTACGTGCTATCCTGTTGGAAGTTTGGCACTGAACAAATTAGAGGCACAAGTGGGAGAAAAAGTAATGAAAGAGATTTGCAAGGTGAAAAAAAAAAAAAAAGAGCTCTTAAGAAATAATTATCCCTAGCATAATCTTGAAACTGCAATAGTTATCAAGAGACAAGCAACCAGCCTATGTTCCCAAAATCAGAGATTAAAATAAAACTCAAGATTCATTTATAGGGAAAAGAGAGACGAAAGACTAGCAGCAGCTTTCTGAAGAAAATGCTACAAGAACTGGGTCAGTTAAACTTTGTGCACAGACCTGATCTCCCCAGAGATTTCAAATGCTGAAGAAGTGTAAGGCAGCTCTATCTGGAAACACTTGCGGTAAACTGAACCTTTTCCCCAAATCCTTGTGCAACTGTAGGCAAAGAGACTGAAATAAAACTTAGGTTAAGTGTGGTGGTTGGATCTTAGCACTGGCACATAAAACAGGGACAACTGTAGATGACTATAAAATTGGGCTTGAGCCAGGGAAAGTGGCACAAGACCACTCGTGGGGCTACAGAAACAAAAACTATTTCATTTGGACCAGCACTATTCTGTAGGACCATATACAGCAGATGAAAAAGGTATTTCTTTCATGATACCTTATGATAATTAGTGTATAGTAGAATGGATATCCACACTGGTTTGTGTCGTTCAGGAAGGGGAAGAGATTTGAAGAAAAGAAGAAATGCTTTTTTTCGAAGGACAGGGGTTCACAGATCTATGGCAAATGTTGTCATAGCTTCTCATTAAGGTAATGTGGAAATTCGGAACAGGACTCAAAGCTATAGCTTTATAAACTGAAGCATAAACGCTGCCTCCTACAAGCTGTGAAACATTTTCTGCAAAGATGTGACTATCAGTATCCTGACATCAGGACCTCAAGCCTACTCCATGACAAACAAAGCATTCATTCAAAACAGATTTTGGACCTGTCAGACAAAAACCTCCAAAGAACACGTACTATTCTTTAGAACTTCTGGTTTTTTAAAATTACATGTAGCTTTTAATTTCACATGCTAAACCTCACTTCTGGATCCTCATCCCTATCTTATTTCTGGAGGTGTATGCTAAAAGAAGAAAATGATATCAGTCTTTTCACAAAAAAATATATGAAAATTTGGTAAAAGTCATGAAATTTCCATTATAGCACAGGCTATAAACTTGAACTTCATATAAAAACACATATGTGGGCAATAATATTTAAAAAGTTGTTATAATATCAATGTCATTAGAGGTGCTTTTGCTTGTTTTCAGCAGGTCAGTATTATTTTTTTATATGCCTGTATGTAGCATGTTGATCAAATCACTTCATATCTAGTATATCCATTTCCTACTGCTTGCTTTTTTGGTTAAATATCCATTTCATTTTTCATGTTGTGCAATGCACTTTAGTTAACACTGATAAATTAATTTTCATTCTTTAAATTTCAAAATTTCCAGCTGTGTAAATTTAATATCACAATTGTGAAGAATTCCTGCTCTTTATATTTTCCTCTTCTGCATTTACATTTAAAAAAATTCTCAGCTATGATACTCAATACCTTTAGTTAATAATAACCATCATTTCTTCAGATTATTACAAAGAATAAATTACAGCATTACAGAATATGTGTTAAGCATTTATCACAGTACATGACAGAACACTACCCTCAGAGAACAAATATGGGTGATTATGTTTCTGCTATTTTGGTTATTTCCTGAGAAAGAGTCTTCTTGGCTCTACCAGAGCATATTGAGGCACTATCCAGTCAGAATTATTGACTGCCTGATGGGTCATGCAGCCCTGAAAGGCCTTGGACGCTGTTTGCATAGGGGCTGACCTATTTGGTCTAATTCAACTATGTGGGTTCTAAAAGAACCCTCAGGGCTTACAGTGCCAACAGTCCTGTTTTGCTTGCTTTTCTTTCCAAACCACTCCTTATTTAAAAGAAGCAAAATAAGATCAAAAGGGCACTTACTTAATTTATATATAATTTTGTCACATAGCATAAAAAAGGACAAGAATTTTAGCAATATTGTCAGAACTGCATACACCCACTGGAAGATGCAATTCACATGCATCATGTGCCCATAATGTTATTTTAACCATTATATTCTCTTTCTTCAAACCCAAATCACATAGTTCTAACGCTGTTGATACAAAAAGCAGATAAATGTCATTACTGACGGATGAAGGTTTCTGAAGCTTTAAAGAACAGGAGACCAACGTTCTAAATGTTTGCCATTTGCCAGTTACCTCTAGCTGGATAAAGCCTTTATATTTAAGTATTTCTAATACTAGAAACAAAAGAAAAAGAGAAGAAAAGTAAGTTTTCTCTTCTTAGCCTAAAATTTTGAGCTCTGAAAACAAGAGTCCTATCCCAAGCTGAATATTATTTCTTGAATGTATAATGTGAGAACAGGTTTAGACTATCCAAAGCACTCCATTGTGTTTGCATCATTTCAGAACAGAACATTCTTTAAAACTTCAAAAATTCGAAATCTATTTCTTAAAAAAAAAATTACAATTTAACAGAAAATAACAGACCAGTAAGTGGCTTCAATATTGAATATTTCCAATCTTTAACACACACACGCATGCACGCACACACACAGATATTTCCACTGTTTGGATCCAAGAGAAATCTGCAGTAAAATCGTAGTGGTGATATTTTGTTTTTTCCATTTTATTTTTGCTGAAGTTAGATTTTAATCACTACCTCTTTTCTGTACATTCTTAAAGAAGAGGTGAGAATTAGAATTTATTCTGCTTCAGCATATACTTTTATTTTATATCCTTCTCTTATACTGAAAATGGTGGTGAGAGCTTCGTTTGCATTAGTATCTGCAGCAGGAATATTTTACTGTATACATGCAAGTATGTACTGGGAAAATCCACTGCCTGTCAAACCAGAGGAACAAAACTCTGGCTACTCCCAGCTGTGAGCTGGGAACCAAAAGAGGTCAAGCAACCCATTAAGATCAAGCTAAATATTCCTGAAAATTGATTTTCAAATACAAAAAGCATGCACATTGTTGAAAATAAAGATGGAACTAAACCGAACATAATAAAAATATGGAATGAAAAAAAAAAAGCATGCCAATAGTGTAATAAAGGTGTCACAGAAGAGACTCTTAACACTGAACTTCTTACAAACTTCTAAATATTCAGAAAAAGAAAGAGATGGATGACCTAGTAGGATAACTGTTTCTCAAGTATCTCAAGTTGCAGGGAAGTGGAATCTCACTGTACCTGTAGACAAGAAGTTCACCATCAACATAAGTCCAGCAGAAAGGAAAACTATAGGAGCTCTAAACTGTTCCCTGTTCACCAGAGTGATGTGCTGCTCTTAATATGACTAACAGGATTTCATTTAACTTTCAGCCCAGTATCTCCATCTTGCAATTACCAACAAATGTCTGACGTCCTAATATGATCACTTCTAGCTGCACAGCCCCAAAATTTACGCCTTCCGCAGCTATTTCTCCTCATCCTTTCTTCCCTAACATTTTTTTATGGCTTGGTGCTGGCATACTTAAATCCATTCCAAGGCCTACCAAAGTTTATTAAGTTTTCCACGCTCCCCTAGCGTACTCCATTTATTTCACCACCTTTGGACTAGGAGTATTTTTACCCTGTGCTTATGCAGCATCTACCATAGGAGGGTTGTGGGCAGGGACTGAGGATCTGGGTGCTTGTGTTCACCCCAGAGGCTACTGAATGCACTGCACTGCATTGGCAGCTGACTGCAAAGTAAAGCTATCCTCAAATAAGCAAATATGATGCCACATGTCTATAATAAAACTCAGCCTAAAGTCTACGCATAGTTATTACATTTCAAAAAGTATCCTCTCTTTTCACTGGGTTTTTTTTCACCCTCTAAGGAATGTTTCATATGACAAAAAAAAAAAAAAGGAAAGATTAAGCAAAAGTCTCAGAAACCAAGGGATTTGAATACACAGTCCCATTAACAACAGAGAAGTGGAAGTCCAGACCTTTCAGGCACTTAAATGTCCTTTGATGCTCCCCAAATCTAGTGATCTGGTACTGCTCTATAAACTTGCTCAGAAGTTCAAAGTTTCTTCAAGTCCTCCTTCTTAAAAGGCCCTTCTAAGCAATGAAAGGAAACAGTACCACATCCTTGATGTCACCAGCAACAAAGTGTGGACATCAAATACTAACCATCACTTAAAAAAACATTTATGATTACTAAAACCCAAATAAACAAAAATCTATGACAATTATGGAAAAGTGTCATTTGGAAGTTAAAAAAAAAATACATACAGTAAATTGCTGGGTGAATTATTTTGTGAATATTAACTTTCAGATAAAAACATTCACATTCCCCTTTATATTAAGGCATGTCCCCAGAAATGGGTTGCGCTTTTTCATGTCATTTCACAGCAGGATGTGCAGATATGTTACCTGCCATGCTATTCTGCAAGTGCAGAGCAAGAAACTAGAATCCATTAATTGGAATATACATGACTCAACTGAACCCAGATTCACACGTGTGCTTCTCTCTGCTCGCCAGCTTGCATTGCATTCTGTGTGGCAACATTTTGGTAGCAGGAGTCTACAGGGGTGGCTTCTGTGAGACGCTGCTAGAACCTTCCCCCATGTGCTGATTCCTCCCCTTAGGAGGAAGGAGCTGCAGAGACAATGTGTGATGAACTGACCACACCTCTCATTACCCATCCCTCTGTGCTGCTGAGGGAGAGGAGGTCAAGAAAATTAGGAAGGTGTTTTAGGATTCGGTTTTATTTCTCATTATCCTACACTAGCTCAATTGGTAACAAACTAATGTCCCCAAATTGAGCCTGTTTTGCTTATAATGGTAACTGGTGAGTGATTTTTCCCTGTCCTTATCTCAAGCCATGAGCCCTTTGCTATATTTTCTCTCCTGCGTCCAGCTGAGGAGGACAGTGCCAGCAATGCTTTGGTGGGCACCAGGTGTCCAGCCAGGGTCAGCCCACCACAGAACTGTTGGTAAATACAGAATTTTTGTAGCCAAGCAAAGGGATATAATCATATGTCTTAAGGTCCTTTCCAACCCTAACTACTTTATATTCTATGATTCTACACGCGACCTCAAGCGGGGGGGTGCGAGGAGGGTGAAGAAAAATGTTTATGAGCTTGTTGCATTTTGTAGAGATTTGTTTTTTGAGATACTACCACACATTTTCCCAAATAGGCTGGCCAAGCTTACATTTTGATTTTGCTGTTCAGCAGATGACTGTGTACAGTACATAATTAACTGTTCAACACAGGGTATTGGCTGTTGTGCCACTGACCCCCACTATGTCAACTGCTTTCCCTTTTTTATCTGAATCAGTGGGAATGTTATTCTCATTTCCTTTCTCTGATCGTGGAAGCCTTAAGATACCTATGGTTTTCAACAACAAATTTGTGAAGCAACATTTGTGTTTTGTGATGCTTATATGCAGCTGCACATCTGGACAGTTATTTCTTTGCCTATTTTCATAAAGACCTTTAAGTTAGTACAATTTAGAAAGGCAAATGATAACAAACATTTTTCCATGTTACTTTCTTCTTCTTATGAAAAAGAAAGAGCAAATGCATCCAGACTGATGCTTAGGACGCTACATCTGCATCGTTGTTTTGCCAAAAGCATTAAGGGACAATTACCAGTACATAAATCAGTGAAAACTGGGTGATATGAGTACACATTGTTTTGCATACTCCCTTGCCTGTTGAGCTACAAGCCGTGTGGATGCCACACGTGATGGAGGCAAAGATTTCTTGGCAATTGTTGAAGGCTGGGGTGCAAAATAATTCTTCACAGCAACCAATCAAGTCAGTGGTCTGCAAAACCAGCTTTCTAGGAGTGTCTTTTCATTGCCTCAGCATAGTTCCTTTTTAACCCTATTACCAAATGCTTGCTGCAAGGTGAGCCTTAAAAAGAGAATTAACAGAGCCTGCACAAGCTCTTTTATTATCTGCTCAGATGCCCAGATTTACCTCCACATATTGAAAAGTTTGAAGGCTCCTCAGTCTGACGAGCATTAAAATCTCAGGAGTATTTCTGTCTGTGTGCGCTTACAGAGTTCACTTCTCCTTTAATCCTGGTGCCTCATTAGTCACTTCTGTAAAGCAGAGGCCAAAGGACTGAGTTCTATGCACACAAGCATGCGTTCTGACAGCACTAACTATAGCACATGGCCAAAACAAGTGTAAGGTGCTGTCACTGGAGACACCAAGCCCTACACACAGAAGTCTGGTTACATATAACTTAAAATATTTGTGACCTCTTTAAAGACATATGCCTAACAAATGATACCAGAGGTGTGAACTGGGGTGGGTTACCTCGATACGCTAGTGCAGCTCCCATTAGTTTTAATGGGACTTAACATTAACAATTGTCCTTTCGCTGCAGGAGCATGCAAGCACCTTTAAATATCCAATATGCTCAGAATATGTTTTTAACTCGATTTGTTAATTTAAAATATATCTAATCATATATTTATCCTAATATCAGATCCTCGGGCAAGAGCTTGTTGCATGAAATGGATACACATATCTTGTGTTTAAAAAAAAAAAAAAAGGGACTTCATCCTTGCTTTTATAGGCACACTAGATTCAAAGGAATAGCCCCTGGAAATAGTAACTGCTGTGATATCCTTATGGCTCCATTTACAGACTTTCTTATAGGTTCATAAATGGAGAGACTAGGAGGAGGAGGGAAAGGAATAAAATTTAATAACTGAATAAAAATGTAAATAAAGATTTGCCTAAAATTACTTGTCCAAGAAATAATTTTCCCTCCCCCTTAAGCTAATACTTTGATAAGCTCTGAACAGTGATCCTGATTTGGAGCGTGACCTTTGAAAATGCTCTCCAGCTTGATTAAAGATGTATTAAATTTGTTTAAATAAACCTCGTTGTAATGGCACATCATTTGTAAGAAGCTATTAGGGGGCTGGAAACTGTGCTGCTGTATTTGCATGAAAATGTGCCCTGCTCGAATTGAGGATCTCTCCTGAATTAACAGCAAAGGAAAAGCGACACTTTCATAATTTTTTTTTGACAAAAGGAGAAAAAAAAAAAAAAAAACAGAACTTAAAAAACTTTATGCTAACCTCTACGAGAAAGGAGGTAACTGCATATCAAAACAGGGCTATGTACAAAACACACTCTTTCCCAAATCACTCTCCCCTCTTTTTTGTCAAGATTTGCTTGACTTAAATTTATTTCTTTTTGCCTGTTTTTCTTCTCCCCTCCCCCAAAATAAATATTAAAAAAAAATATAAAAAAGACACTAAAATGTTTTCCAGTGTGTGTTTTCAGCTGATTGAGGGAAAAACAATCTTATGTTAATGGCAGAAAGCAACAACAATACAAAAAAGAAGACTGGTTTACACTGATTATATTAAAAAAATAACTTCCTCCTTTCAGTGGGGTTTCAGGCAGTCAGATTTTGCAGCCGTTCAGGAAAGGGAAACATAATGCTAGATATCATGGAATTTGTGTGATTAAGCAGAAAGGTGGATGAGTAGATGGATAGATCCCATTCCTGTTTGAAGCGTATAGATTGCCAAATGTACTTTAATTTCTTCCAATAGCTCCCAACTGAGTAACTGCTACACTAATGAAAAAGTCTCTCTCCCTTAAATCAAATTTTAAATTAAAACCTTCCCTATTTCCCAGTTATAGCCAGGACTCCAGGATATGCATGCGTACTCAGGGGCCAGGAATATTCCTTTGTGCTACTGGTTCCTCACCACCTATTTCACATCAGCCCTCTACAGCCACCCCGGTGCTCTCATCCTTTGTTGTACTTTCAAAAACCATGGCACAAGGCAGAAGATTCACTTGCATACAGTGCTTGGTGCTGCCAGTGCCATGAGTGCTCAGGGAGCCTCTGTCCACCTTCCAACCTCCTTCCCAAAATGCAAGCTTAAGACTGTGGAGCATGAGGACTTCTAAAGTGATAAGTTTGGACTTTCATTTTCCCACTTCTTCTTGCTGTTTAATCTTACAAATCTTACTCTTAAACTCTCCTCCAAAACCACAAGGAAAAAAACATGTCAAGTGATGAGGGTCTCTGTAAATCACAAGAATCAGCAGCACTGCATGATGCAAGAGGCCATTGGTATGGGCAGTTTGCAGAGCAGGGAACATCTGCCTTTCAAATGTAGAATATTTGGAGAATAAGATTTTGAGCAATTATATTCTTGTTTGCAGCCATTCCTCTCTTTCTTTCTCCAAGCCACTGGTAAAAATCTAAAAACAATGAAAACTTGAGCTTTGCAAAATCTACCAGAAGATTACTCATTGTTATCAAATATCAAACACATGCACCCGCATGTGCCAATAACTTTGCCTAGTCACAGTCAGTGTGTGCAAGGTGAGCAGGGACACCATTAACCTAGATTCTGTTCAAAAGGAACTCACTCAATTGGCATAAATCCTTTGGCGTTTGAGTAAAAAATTCACCAAATTAATACTAAATGAGACCTAAAGAAAGATGAAATATTAAGCATACAATATGCCAACCCAGGCTACAGAACAGTCAAATGGCCTATTTATTCTGATAATGAAAGACACCAATACTTTTAAGAAAGACACAAGAAACTCCCCTTTACTAGACGGTATAAAAATAAAACATCCAGAAATATCTTACTTTGTGGATACTTTAGGCTCTGAAAAGATTATCTGGCCGAGCTTCCCAAACCAGTTTTAGGCTGTGTGATTATTTTTCCTTCTGACTATTTTTCTAAAACAAAGTAAGAAGAATCACCTGTATTATACCTAGGTCTACTTCTGCCACATCCTTGTATATTTTGTATTGCACTATACTGTCACAACCTTATAAATCTATCTGCATATGGGAGATGTGCTCATCACCCTCCTCCAAACTCTTCAAACTTCTGTTACACACAACTTTGGTAGTCATAGATAGATGCACCAATAGTTTGAAGGACACATATCCTACGCAAGTTGCAAAGGCCAACTCTTCACTTATTTTGCATAGTATATCCCCACACAACATTTTTTCACTTTTCCATTCCACATTTCCTTATATGATGCAGAAAGCTGAAACAATGAGCAAGAGTAAGTCACACTCTTCACTGAAACCATGCCGCGGTGTAACCAGGAACATGAGACAGGACAGCAAAACAGGAAGCTTGCTTTCCAGATTATTCACAATCTTCTTTTCTAATTGAACATCAGTGCACTGCAAAATGCATGGATGTCTCAGAAGGCACGATTCAAATCCTGCCCTTGCCTGATGAGCACCCAGAGGTACAAAGCACAGTCAGCCTCTCACTTCTCCCATGAATTTTCTGCTCATCAATGCACAATGACTGAGCCTGACCAGACCCTTTGTGATTTTTCTTCTAGATCTGCATGGTAACAACAGTCCCTGGGAAAGAAAAGGCAGGTGGAAAACACCCTCAGGAAGGGGGGAGATAGCTTTCCCCACATCTCCACAGTCTTGGTGAGGGCTCCAGACAAGATGATCTCATGCAAGGGGTGAGGAGCAGAGCCACCATCTGGCAGCTGCCTGCACAAGAACTGCGACCTCTTCCCATGTTCATGAGGACCTCTCCTCAGTGGCTGCAGTTGTGGAACCCAGATGATACCCAAGCCCCAGCCACTGCAGCACGGGCCAGCACACAGTAAATTAGTAGGGACAGAGACACTGAGTTAAAAAAAAAAAGAAAAAAAAAAAAAGAATAAAAATTAGGGGTCTACAGAGAAAACCCTTCAGGTAACACAGTTTTTAATCTACACCCCTGCAGATGACTAAAACCCCTTAGACAAATGGGTCATGCTTTATTTTGGGGACTGGCCATCCCACCTCAATGGGAGCATAGTGCTGCTGCCAGAGAAGCCCAGCTCTCTTAAAATCTGTGTCATGCTCCCATGTTAAAGAACTACATTTTCTTCTTCCGACATGTTCTCTCATCCCTTTTTGGTTTTAATTTACCATTCTAAATTGAGATACTAGAGTAGGTGGAAACAACCCAGCTCTGGTCTAATTGGATCACTGTGCACGTTACGATAATTTTCGTTCTGGATTTCGATTAGGTCAGTATGGAGATGGCCTTGGTCAGAGCCTGTAATGATCTGCTTATTAACTCTGCTGCAGGGTCCTTGACTGTATTCATGTTATTAGAGATTGCAGCTGCCCTCAGTTCTGTGAACCATGCAGTTTTATTGGACTGTCTAATGTCCTGTGCTGGACTAAGTGTTTGGTTTCTGTCCTATCTGGCACCAGGATTTCACTTCTTCTTTTAACATACCTCCAGCCACAATGAAATTCTGCAGGTTATTGTGCTGGGATTTATTTCAGTTGCACCAGGATTCATTAAATACTGCATTTCCTATCATAGCACCATTAGAGAGGGTGTTTTCTTCACTGAACAGATAATTATTTATGATTTTTCTATCAAATTCTGGTATGGCAATCTTGTAGTTTTCAAATGTTTTCAAATTTAAGCTCAAAAACTTACCGGGACTTGACCAAGTCCAAAAAAGAATGGATCAGTACTGACTGGCACAATACAGAAATATGGTTGTGACAATGAGCAACACTCCTTATTTTGTGCTGCAACAACAGGTATCTTGCTATGGGATATTTTTGAAAATTTGGGGTAATTTTTGACACTAGACTTTCCACCTGAGCACACAACTGGGACTTTCAGTATTTCTTCATCTAAACAGTGGTTCCAGAAAAATATATTTTCTTGCTTAACACAGATTCTTTTTTAATGTTTTTATTCCAATCAGATTTGATTACTGCAACATATTTTTCTGCTCATCTTCCTCTTGTTAGTGTTAGTTCCTTTCAGTGGTTCAGCTAAACTTCTGCCACTTCTAAAACTGCTGATGAAAAGAACTCTATTTTCTATTATGTGCATTATTCTTTGCACTGTTTCCTTGTTTGTTGATATGAAACCCTTAAATGGTTTGATTTCTAAGAATGAAACTCTCTTCTGGGTACACAGGCAGGATCTTCTGCTGTGGGTGGGAATGTCCCAGAAATCCTGGGTAACAAATGGAGATGGGCATGAAAAAGAGATGGAGGGGTGCTTCATCAGTGGGAAAACAAGCCTTGAGGGAGGGTACACGATTTCTGTATGTGTGTAAGGAGTGGAACCTAGCTTCAAGATGTTGTCCAGGTGAATTAGGTTATAATTTCCCTGAGAAAAACGTTTTTGTTAGAGACTTGTTTTTTCCTAACAAAAGTTCTACAAAGAAAGCAGCTGAGGAAACTAAAATGTGCAATTACCCCACAATTGTGTCAGGATTTCAATTGGAGATGCCTGGTCTTCCGACATATACCCAATTCTCTTACTATTTCTATCCCCATCAGTCTCTCACTTTCATTCTGGGAAATATTAATTCTCTTAATGTTTTCCATAAAGGCATCAAAGGCATTTTGATCAGACCATTGAAGTGATCAGCACTGACCTAACTCAACTCCAGCTTCTGTCTGTGGTTGAATTCACAGCAAATTTATGTGGAATTAAATTAGATATATATGAACGAACATATATGAAAAATACCTCCCCCAAGTGTTCCAAGTAAGGCTTTCATTTTCACAGAGAACCACATTTTAAATTAAGCTTAGGCTACGGAAGTCTATTACATAGCATTCTGGACATCAGACTGCACAAGCTAGAGGCTCTCTGACCTGTTTAACTGTAACAAGCTTTTGCTCAGTTTGCAATTTAAATGCAAATATTTGTTCTGTTTATTTGTCCAAATCACTGAGCTTCACTACAGATTTTGGTTACCACAGTTCTGACTTTTTGAGATGAACATCCAGCCACTCAGGCAGCATTTCTTTAGCATACTGGGCCTCCAGTACTTGTAACGATAAGGGTTTTTTGTTTGTTTATTTGTTCTTCTTGTTTGGATTTTCTGGGGTTTTTTTGTTTGTTTTGGGGTTTGTTGGTTTGGGTTGGTTTTTGGTTTTGGGTTTGTTTTTGGGGTTTTTTGAGAACACCACATTAGTGACTGTCTTTCTTAGTGGGTTCCCATAATAATGATAGCAGGTATCCATCACTGAATATAAAGATTGGAGATTAAATGGCACTATTCAAATTGACACTGACAGGCCTGAAGTAAACAAAACTGGACACATTTTATTAGACTCTTCAGATAAATTACCATCTCTGTCCTACCTCTTAGCCTGTTGTTATAATGAACTCTGGTTTTCTCCCACACCTGCACCTTCCTTCCCCTAGCAATCCTGATGTCAGGAAGACCTTTCTCTCAGCCTCTGTATACATTTAAGGGAGCAGGATCCTATGCTAAAGATGTGTGTCCAGTTGCTTTGGAACTATGGTTTGCCTTAAGTCATACTTCCTCATGCATTCAGAGGCAACAATTCTTCAGTTAGGAAACCTGACATACTGAATACAACTGTCCAAATAATAGCTAAGGAGCGAACTCTAAAGCATCCAAGTACAGCTGCCCTACTGAATTTCTTGTCCAGCTTATATGGCATTTAATTAAATAACACTTCATTGCACACCATTCAAAAATTACTAAGAAGACATTATTTTAATAAATAATCTCTTTCTAGAATGGAGGATAAAATCTAGTTCCTGACCAACATAAAGCCCTTTGGTGTATGCCCCTGGCACTGGTATTCACTGCCTGGGTTACATACTTACATACATCTAATATCTCAAGAATTCCTAAAGCACCCATCACAGTGGTATCAAAGGCTCCATAATTTGGAAAATAAACATTGTATGTAATAAAACTATATGAATCATAACAAATTTACTGTGAATCCGTATTCCAAAGCTACTAAAAATTTACCTACTTCACACCTCACTTCTTTTTTGATTGCAGTTGACTGAGGTTTCATGACTTCATTCTCTCCTTAAGTTTCTGCTTCATCACACCATGTATGGAAGAGAAAACAAACCTGAACAAAGTTTTTTTAAAAGCTTTTTTAGGTAACTGGGGAGCAAAGCCACAAGAAGCAATTCATCCAAAAGCATAAGAAACTCCTTTTTTCAGTTTGAATCAGTATTTCTATCCCAAGTCACTCATTTGTATAAAGCAGCCATGTTTAAAACAATCCAAATAATTATGCTGTCCTAAACGTGCATGCTTTTAAAGGCAAATGTGCCTGTCATAGCTCACTAATTACCTGTAAACTCTTATCAAAAGGTATTAGCAAAGTGCTCCTACACAAGAAAAAGAGTAACAATATGAATCACAAGGATACCAATGATAATTCCTTGACCAATTTTTCTAACACCTGTAAAATTCTCCAATTGCTTATCTTATTCTCATGTTCAGTTGTTTAAAGAAAGTTTAGATGTAAGCTTTACTGACTGCACTGTTATCACAAATTTCCATAGGATAATCACAGAATAAGTGCTGTGTAAATGGACTGTAATTGTAAATTATCGGTAATAACGTAATGCTGGTATTGGTTAATTATGGGCTATATTTGATCCATATGTAACACTAGTTGCTTCAGTTTGATTCCATAATAGCCCAGACTGATTTTAGATGTAAAAGGTTCCTATTCCAGCAACAATAAATCATAATAAGGGATGACTATTCTTTTAAAGCTCACAACATTCCAAGTATTTCAACATTACACAAAGTTCAAAATTGAGGGACAGGTGTATCTGGGGAGCATGGGGGGTGGTTTATATATTACAGATACACTTTCCTTGGTTAATGCAATGATTGCTTCATAGGAAAGCACTTCTGTAGCTTTTTGTGCGTCTATTTTAGTTAAGGAAGCCACTAAACACCTCCTAGCTGTCCCAGAATAAGCAGCAGGGGTTCCCACTTGCAGACCCATCCAACTGAGTATAACAGGACATTGGGGGGTGGTTTATATATTACAGATACACTTTCCTTGGTTAATGCAATGATTGCTTCATAGGAAAGCACTTCTGTA
>JBCJKH010039047.1:0-30929 GCA_039877255.1 Loriculus beryllinus
GGCCAGGTTGGACAAAGCCTTGGGTGACATGGTTTAGTGTGAGGTGTCCCTGCTTATGGCAAGGGAGTTGGAACTGGATGATCTTAAGCTCCTTTCCAACCCTGACTATTCTATGATTCTATGATTGTCCACGTTTACAGAATGGCTGACTCTATCCTACAAGGCAGTAATTCTGGCTGACAAAAAATTGTGCTTAGTCCCCAGGTGTTAGGAACATCTTCAGTTCCTGGGTACTCTTATCAGGTAATCAGATATCCAGAGCCACGAAGATGCTGCGACATGCATTTTTTGCCTACCTTGGAACATGTCAGACAGGCAGATGAAGAAAGTTTTCTATTAACATACAAGGATGTAGGTTTGAATGGCTCTTAAGAGCTCATGTAGTCTAACCTCCTAGGAAATGCAAGTCCAATTCAAAAGACCTCCACAGGAACTCAGTCAAGTTTTGAATATCTTCAAGGATGGAGATTTCACAACTCCTCTTGGCCTCTGCTCCAATTCAACCAAAAGCTCACAGATTCTAATTTAGATCAGTCATCTATGATCCTATCCCTGTGTATCACACACCACCATTACTTAAGTAATATACCTTAAGTATGTAAGTATACTTATAATTAATATACTTATAATAAAGTTTATTAATAATATTCTTAAGTAATATACCTTAAATGCACAAGCACAGAACAGTGTAGGTTAGGGAAGGCAGCATGTTTGCCTAGTAAAACACACAAACTGTGCCAGCTTGTCCATCACAATATCTACAAAATCTAATCATCAGCTCCTACAGTGACAAATACTGCAACGTTTGTCACACTGGAAAGTTCACAGTGTTACACTAGAGAGAGATAATAGGTGCCAGTCATGTTTCTGTACTTCCAGATGACATTAATTTTGACCAGAAACAGCTGAGGGTATTCTGTGAGGGGGGGCATTATTTTAGGGAAGTTCTTATGCAGGGTTTAATATCGTGCCTCCCTTCTCAGAGTTATTTATATGAATTAATGCATTAATTCAATCACTTCCATGTTTTACTCGGTTTAGCATGAAATGTCGTATCTTTCCATATTGTAAGGGGAAAAAGTCTATTCAGACTTCCCCTAGGGTGGAAACTCTTGAGCTGAGGCTCCATTTAACTTCAGAATAGTTATTAGGATTAGCTTGCATCTGAAAACTGAAGACTTTGTTTTAGCAAGGACTGATGAATAACTGCCTTTCATTATTTAAGGCAAATACTTATTATCAATGATTACCAATTTTCTTAGCAAGATGAAATAGCTAATGCCTCCAAAGTGGCCAAACAATTGTGAAACAAAGGGCTAGTTTGTAAAAAAACCCTAATAATTTCTCTTTTTTCCCTCAGGCATAGATTTACGCCCAGCTTCAGATGACCAGTTGAAAATAAAATGCATTGATCTTAAATTTTATTTTTCCCCCAGAATAAGGGGATGAAGACTAATAGCAAATGAAATTCAGCTCCCCGCCCTCAGTTTATTCCTGCCTTCGCAATGTTCTATCTATGTAAAACCACTATAAATGCCATTAAACTGGCTAGTACTCTGGTTGTTGTATCTTCTCCTAATAACAAAGAAACACAAGTGAGCTTCACACTAAACAAATGAAAGATATAATTCAATTTTTCTGAAAACAATCCTGTAAGTTTGGTCCTTGGCAAAGAATATATTATGCAGTTTAAAACACAATAACATCTTATAAACTAAAAAGAATCTGGGATTCAAATGTGCTTGGTTAATGATGCGCCAGAACATGAAAAAATAACCCACTGAACACCTACTTTGAAAAGGAGTGCTATACAGAGAAAGAAAAAGCCTACAAAGAGTTTAAGTTCACAATTCACATTACTTCTAAACCTTAACTCTGTGGTGCAAGGAAGCTGAAAAATTTCATTTGTCCTAGGTAACAATATAAAACCCACTCTCACCTTCTCCAACAAGACAGCACATTCCAAACTTGAGAAGAGGAAAGGGACACAACACAGTGCTGAAGACAGGCACGCTTTCATAAAACAAATGCAATATAGCTACATCAGCATGATGCTGTTTGGGCTAACGAGAAAGGGAAGCAAGAGAGGTAGAGCTTATTGACTGGGAGGAGAGGAAGCCAAAGAAAGAGAGGGTAGATGGCATTTTAGTTTGAAAACTTCTTGGATCACAGTCCAGAGGTATTGTTGTTGGAATCTACAGTAAATTATTTTGGATAACATCCTTTGATTTTGCTCAAGAATTTGAAAGTTGAGATAAAAGTCCCTGACAACTACTACCCTACACAGTCATAGCATGTGGACTCAAACTCATTTAACTGAACTGTGTCTCGGAAGCCACACAGTACAACCAGCCGCTGTTTTGCTTTCTTTATATTTAGGTACATACTGTAATAAATAAAACTACTTCAGAGCTGCTGGGAAAGGAAGGAAAAAGAACAAAACCCTTCACAGCTTTACAAAATGATTGTCTGTAAGTGTTTAAATGCCAGGCTCAGGCCTTACCCAGATTAAAGACATGTAAGAACTGACAACAGAAGCGTATCGGAACTTGAATATCATTAAAAGCTCAGAACTTCAGTCTCACATTTGCAATATCTATCACATGTCCCTGTAACGCAGCATGGAGCTGCCTCTTTAAGAATGAATAATCTTTAAGGACCTGAAAATATCTTCCCAGTTTTCCACGTTCTTCCTTCAAGCCCACTAACAGGAGCTACCCACAGGTACTCGGCAGTTACACGCGCTGCATTTTGCGCTAGGTAGTGGTAGTGCTGGGCGGAACACTTGGTCACAGCAGGGCTGTAGAAGAGAAGTGTAGGGGTTTGCTGTGAAGAAGGCTCAGTGGCTAAGTACAGAACAGGGAGAAGCAGCTCCTGATCAACACCACCGGCCTGCATGAGGGATTGGTATTATCATGGTATCAGATGTGGACGTGGTATCAGAACACGTGCTTGATAATATGATGCACTATCTACAAATGAAGAAGAAAAATCTTGCAGCCACATCTTGCTCAAAGTTAAGACTATTTTCAAAGGTTCCAGTGTTACTGGATACTCTCATGAGAATGGACCACAAACCCTGCATTATGTAATTCATGAGAACAAGATCCATCTCCTACATTATCATGGCTGGACAATATATACAGCTTTTACACAGGCTTTTTACATCTCTATCGCCCCTTCACAGAAAGAGATGAGAGTAGTTTTCAGCAATCAGATCAGTGAAAGAAAGAGTTCAGTGATCTCTGAGTTCAGAGATGTCATCTGTGTGCCACTTGTTTGCCATAAAACTTCCACAACATTTACTCATCTCTTGTACTAATCCTGTTGGCACTTTGGCAGCCTGATCAGTCCCGTAACTCCTTTTACCATTATACTACATACAAGTAAGGATTTAACAAAAAAATATTGACAGTTCTATTAAATAATGATATAATGAATAATGATGAATATGTGATATATGATATATATGAATATATCATATATATATCATATATATGAATAAATAATGATACAGTGAAAGATAACTGTATTCCCCATTCTACATAGCTCTTCAGAACCTTTCCTTAGTCATCTTTCAGAGCACTTAGAAATGATCCAGGGAAAATCAGAATTGTCCTATTCATGGAGTCCTTGAACCTACTGAATTGTACATACAGGACAAAATGCAAGACTGAGGCACTTTTTTTAAGTATGGTAAAATCGATACATCTCTACTTGTTAATTTTAGCCCTGTGTACCTTCTAGGCCTGTAGCTGACAGGCTGGTTATTATACTACACTAAATTTCTTGCCCAAAGTTAATGCAAAGTATTTTTAGTGACAAGTCCACTTCCTTAAAATTCCCATGCTTTTCCAACCCACATCTACTCCCTTATGCATTTTCAGGCTAGGCTGAAAATTCAGAAAATATTTAAGTGAACAACTACATTTTCAAATAGAAGCAACAAATACAAGTTTCTAGCACCACTATATCACATATCAAGGACAATACTCAAACCTTCCTATTTACCGTGATAGAGCAGCAAACTAGGAACACAAACACTAACTCCCACGTTTCTATTATAGGCAGAACAAATTATTACACAACAAACCATTTTGCAACCTGTAAGTGTTCAACAATCCTTGTTTAGAATCAAACTGCATATTGAAAACACTAAGAAAAGTCTAAGAATATATTTAAACCTTCAAAGAACAGCTTGAGCTCTGACCAATCATACAGCACCCCCTGGCAGACAGTTCTTAAAGTCAACTGAAAGAACCAGAAAGGAGAACGTTCTGCATTTTATCTTTCTCTTCCATATTAAGAGAGAATACAGCTATTGAAGAGAAGCAAATTAAAAAGAAATATATGAGCAAATTAGTTAACCCACAGGAATTAAAACGATCCAGTGAAGAACTCTTGTTGAGCAGTTTCTAAAATAAATGGCACAAATGAAAACAGACAGATGAAAATAAATTTAATTTTAACAAAGCTATTTTAAATGACAAATTAACACCACTTACGCTCATGTTGGGACCAAAGACTACTCAAGCTACTTTCCATGTTGCCACACTTTTAACAGACAGCAATATGAATAGGGAAAACATATGCACTTGGCACAAAAGCATATAAGGAGTCCCACCACTCTTCCTCAGGAAACTACTATAGAGGTCTGTCCTTCCTAACAAGAACTCAGGGCAAGCTGTTGCTGAACATACCATTTCTTACTACTTCCTGGAAGAAATCTCTTTTTTCCACCAAGCAGCCTTTCCTGCTCCCTGGAAGATTTTAAATTTCAAAGCATCTTCTGGGTACTTCAACCCAGCCTTTTTTCCTGGCTAATTTATAGCCATCCTATTGGCTGCACTTAGCTGTTCAGATTTTAGAACTGCAATTGAACCTAAATTATTATGTCCAACTCTAGGGAGCATTTACATCATGTCTGGCTTTTTTCTCTTTCCTCCTTTTCTATTACCAGTGAAAAACATGCACTTAGGAGAGCTCATTTACTTTGCATTTTATGGAACAGAGGTGGCAACTTTTATTGCTAAAAGGCACTCTTATCTGAGAAATACTTCTTCGTTTCCTAAAACAAGATATGCATTCAGATTAACCAAGCTTCCTAATCAAATCCCCCAAACCTTTGAGTTTCTCTCCAGATCTCCTCCATTCTCACCCTAAGCATAAAGGCACAAAACAGGCCCTGAGCCACTGCCTGAACCTCATAGCAGACTTCCAGAGATATGGCAAGTGTTTTGCTTAATGCAATAATAGTTAAGTGGAGAAGAGAACTGGGAGTGGGATGAGGCTTGGTGGTTTGGAGGAGAGGCAGGCTAGATAGGAGACATACAGTGTCACCAGAAGTATGACAATCTGCATGGCACTTTTCTAGATAAGGCTCTCCTTCATTAAAGAATCCAAGCAGCCATAAGGTAAAAGGGAATTTCCTTGCATACAAAAAAATAGTTAAAAAATGCAAAACCAAATATAAGTAAATATATGGCCTGTTACAAGAGGAATGACAAACCAAACTATGTTTGCACTTTGTTCAATAAGATGTGACTTTACCAATAACACTAACTTATTCAAGGTAGTAAAAGGACCTGACTGAAGAAGGATTATGAGTAGTGACCTGACAATAAGCCAACAGATTTTATTCAGCAAATCTCAAAATAATGAAAAACAGGTAGTTCTTCAGACACCCTATAGTTGTAAAGGTTTTTGCAGATGCTGGGAATAAAGATGGGCTCAAGAGGAAACAACAATTTCATGGCAGGAAATGCCACTCAACCTCCATGTATGCAGGAACCAGTCATGAGTCAGGAATTTAGAGTCTGGGATAGCAAACAGGGTAGGGAAAGAGAACTATCTATTTGCTCTGTTCTTCTAGTATTCCTGAAGCATCACTTGTGGCTATTCCTGGATTCCAGTCATCTAGCTACGTGGACCGACAGCAACTACTTCCGTTCTTAGGCAGTATGAATTACTGAAGTACTAGTATTCACTTCCATATTGTTGAGAGCTAGAGGTACAAGCTTGCTGCACGATTTAACATTGTAAGATGCTATCTTCCACCACTTTATCAAATCAACTATAGGTGGAACTGAAAAATTCAGATAAAAGCATTTCGGTTATTACTAGTGTAGGCACAGCTATGGACAGTTGATGATGTACCTCATATTTACATTGTTTATTCAAGGTATACTTTTAACATTGATAAGGTGATGCAAGATACAGTAAATCAGCATTTCTAAACTGTAATTACATTCTTATTACTTCAATCACACTTTCAAAGTGTGCACAGATAACAAAGCTCTAACATAAGCCAGTGTGGGATCTAGTATTGGCAAGACTTCAGCTCTAGCATGGGGAGGGATTAATAAATTTGGCTTTCTTGCAGACTATAAGCAATACAGGCAGATCACATTTCTTGCTTTAAAAAAACACCCATTCACTACACTGGAAAGCCACCAGATTTCTACAAACAGTAGAAATCCCATTTCCTCACACACTTGGCAAACCAAAGACAAAGCAGGTGAGCCCTGACATAACCTTGATGCAGTTCAACAAGCAACATGGTTTAAAACATCATTTCAGTTTGGTGCTCAGATACTTTGATAGTTCTGAGAGAATTATGGAGTGTTACCAGAGAGCTGATCGTGCAACTATCTTTGTTACAGATCATACAGAGTTCTGTCCGTGCAAAATCAACCACACCATCCCACAGCCTCAGAGCACGTATAACATGATTCTTGCCATCTCAGGTCCGGGAAAAGGGAGACTGAATAATGTGACTTTATCCTCCATGTGCAGCACAGAGAAGCCAAAACATATGTCTGTATGTTCTCCTGCTAATATTTATTGCAAGTACATGTCTAAGATTTCGATTAAAGGTTTTGGGGGGTTGGTTTGGAGTTTTGTAATTATGTTACTAAAGATATTTTCCTGATGTTTGCGATTACTCCAGTCACATAATTTCTAGCTACTTTTCCCCCAATTCTCCATGCAAACTCTACTATAGCAATTGTAGCAAGCACAATCAAAAAGTCTCCCTTTGGTTTTTAAGTTCATTACATTATTTAACGCAACAGATCACTTCAGATGAATCCATCTGCGGTTGCTTGGAAACAACATTCTCTTCAGTTGTTTCTTAAGCACATCCAACTTTCCCTCCCCGGTAACACTGGAAAAAATCCATTTTGTCTTCCTCACATGTTACCTGAAAGACAGTTCCCAATTTCTTTTCAGCTGTAACAAGCCTCTGTTGTCACACACAGTGTTAATGGTTAATTTTCAGCACTGCTGACCTTGTGAGCTTGTCCATGTGTTACAAGAGTAGCTTTGCTAAGGACTGGTATGGAAATCAGCTTAACATTTTCTGGAATGGAGTTTTCAGGTTTTTCTTTGCTCTTTCTTGCTGTTGTGACTGTTTTTCAAAGTAGAAAAACCCCAGATATATTCCATTAATATACTGCAAAACTGAGAGGATCTTAGGAAAAAGTACAACTTCGAAGCAATATTTTCCCAGACGCCTCTTAGAATCACTAATAATGCTGATTTAACGTAATCTAGTATTGTTTTCCCCTGTGTCCATTTTAGGCGCCGAAATAGCAGGCACTGCCATCTCATCTTTTTTGAAAGGGAAACTGAAGCATAAGGCTATAAAAGTCATATACCTCCATTCTGTAAATCCAGCTAGACACAAACTATCATTTACACTAAGTTAAAGCAACAGAATTAGACAACATCTGTGAAAAATTCAGTTTTAAGTAATTCCCTCAGTATGACAAAGAATATCTGATTGAATCTCAGTATCTGCCACTGATTTTTTCAGCATACCCTTCAGTTACTCTCATCTGAAATCATCCTTCCAGCTAAACATTCACAGAAACTCATAGAACGGTTTGGGTTTGAAGAGGCCTTAAAGATCATCTAGTTCCAATCCCCCCTACCATGGGCAGGGACACTTTCCACTAGACCAGGTTGTTCAAAGCCTCGTCCAACCTGGTCTTGAACACTTTCAGCTTCTCTGGGCACCCTGTTCCAGTACCTCTCCACCCTCACAATAAAGAACTTTTGTCTTTATATCTAATCTTAACCTCCCTTCTTTCAGTTTAAAACCATTCCCTCTTGTCTGGTCACTACATGCCCTTGCCAAAAGACCCTCTCCAGTTTTCTTGTAGGCCCTCTTTAGGCAGTGTAAAGCCACTAAAAGGTCTCTGTACAGGAGCCTTCTCTTCTCCAGGCTGAATCACCTCAGTTCTATCAACCTGTTTTAACAGTCCCAGTCTGCTTCACAGCATCAGTTCATTCCTAGAGCAGGTTCATCCTGTGCAACGGCTCAAACATACAACTGTATGATGTGTGTTCCAGCTCTGGTGAGAGCAGAGGGTACAGGCAGCTGAGGGGGGTTGGCAACTTTAATACCAATACTTTTTCCCATCCACATTGCAACAGCAAATGGCATTTCTGCACTGACTTTGCAATAGGATTAACTCTCCGTTAACCAATCCTGGTTGTGGTAATCATTCTAAACCAAATTGGTTTGCTAAATAGAAGTACGCTGAACGTACTGAGGAGACAATGACTGGTGTTCAGGAGCAGGTTTGTGAAAATACACTGGCTGGGATTGTTCTTCTCATGCAATTTTAAAGCCTGGGTAAATTCAAATTTACGTAATTTCAAAGCCTGGGTCGGGTAAACCAAACTAGCAGTGGTCATCATTATTTTTGAGCCACAATATATAGATTTTCTCCGACCAAGATACATTTTAGCTGGTAAAATATTATCTAGCAATGAACGTTACAACATAAGCATCCCTGTCACAACACACTGATACTAGGAACAATGAAAACTCAAGCACGCAAACAGATTTAGACCAGAAACATTCCTTCTAGACTACTTCTCTATTTCCTACACATAAGCTGCAACTACTTTCTTAAAAACAAAACACAAAACCAAACCATACACACAAAAAAACCCCAAAGCTTTAAATGTGTTTACTCTTTCTGTGACTTTCCCTAGGGTCACAGAAATAAAGGTTTTCTGCTTAACTGAGCCCAAAACTTGTTCTCGAAATGCTGGTTTGGACAGCAGATGGATAAAGCAAAGTTTCAGTCTATATGGAATTAGAAATCAAAACTTTCTGCTCAAAATGAAATGTAGCATGAATATGTATGAAAATTGGCATCATCAAGTAAAATGGTGCCACTGTTTCAGGACATTTAAGCATGGAGTACTGGCAACTTTGAAGTGCAGTTTCTGGATATTCATCTACATTTAGAACTAAACCAAAAAATGGTTAATAGGAGCCCTTCGTTTCAATCTCTGGGTTAGGAACTACTCATATCTTATTCTGTAATACTGAAAGTAACATTACACAACCTTCTGTGTTCTCTTCCTTTGGGTAATGACCTGTGATTTCTTTCCTGCATAACGTAACAACCACAAAAAGTGGAGGGCTTCTCATCTATAGCAAACTACAGACTAGTAATAATTGCACTTTCCAAACAGGAAGGCACTGAAGAAGATAAGGAAAGGGAGCCACATCCTCCTTTTCACGGGTAAGTGCACTAATTTTTAGTCTATCTTATAGATGGTGTATCAATATAATCACTTCTTTAACAAAAAATAGGGTTTTGTGAGAGACTACTGCTAGAATACAATACAGTCCAAGTCTTTTTTCAAATCAGGTTATCCCACCGTATTACACGAAGCAAAGCCTACCTAGATTAAAAAAAAAGGTAAACTAATTTGAGAACCTATTTAGATCAGAGCAGTTCTGAACAGAGACTCAGAGAGAGGTGTAACTATAGAATCTGAGAGTCAAACTGGCACCTGCTGAATTTAGACAGGTGGCTAGCTGGTGCTTTTAGGATCCAAGATGTATTACATCTGGAGACCTGCAGGACAGTGCTGTTACAGAGCCTGGTAAAAAAAGTCCTTCATTGGATTTAATCCTAGAATCACAAATTTGCTTGAATTAGATGTTGCTAAATTGCAGCTAAAGTAATAGTCTGTAATTTTTTTCTATTTGCTCAATAGAAAATTAGTAAACTTAAACCATCCTTATATACCATAATATCATCAGCTAGTTGAATGTTAAGAACAGTGAAGTGATGTACCCCTCTATCATCAGCTAGTTGAATGCTAAGAACAGTGAAGTGATGTACCCCTCAAAACAGGAGGCATCATTTAAAATTACTCTGTCCTGTTCTTCCTACTGACACCACCAGTTTACTCACTTGTAGCCATGATACCTGGAGGACATGCTGGTATCCCGTGATCAACTGCCCATCTGAAAGCTCCTTCACCAACTAAAAAGCTAGGAGACACAGAAGAGGGAGTTTAAACAAAGCCATATAACAAATCCCCCTTTTCTTGCAATTACTTTTTCTCTATTTGGTTTGGTCATTTTAATATTGTAAGCTGTCTACATTTCACAGAAATGTCAGCTAATAATTACATTTGGCAACCTTATGTAGTTTCATTAAGAGACTATGCAGCTCTGACAGTAAGGTTAGTATTGGATAAAAACAAGTGCTATTAAATTTGAAATTAATTACCAAATAGCACCAACTTGTAACTGCAGCTAAAAAAAGGAAAAAGCAGTCTAAAGTCTTGTTCTCTGTAACAACTTAGTAAGATCCTGAAGACCAACAACATGGGATGAATGAGGTGAGAATGGTTAAAGTATTTCCAGTAGTTAGCCAATGCCACAGGAGTATCAAGTATTTTGAGAAGTACGACACAAGCTAAAAATAAGCCTTCTTTGGAAGGCTGAAGGTCTATCTCATGGAGCTTCATTAAGCAGCTGTAAATAGGATAAGTTACCGAATTTTTAATGTACTTGCTAAAAACCCAACAATCTCAGTTGTTTTTTAGTCAGTAGTGAACACTTTGCAGTAGTGAGACAGTACACACTGCCATGACAATGAATGACAGCAAAAATACATAGACATATAGCTTCTATGGAGAGGAAAAAAAAAACCAAACAAACAAGCATCAGTTATCTAAGCTTCTCTGTAAAGAAATTCATCTGATTCCAAGAAAAAAGGAATGTAATATACAGAAATCATATACTTTCAGAAAGCTGCTGCACAACAGTACTGACAACAGCAACGAAATAAAGGACAACTACTTCCAATCTTAACTTCATATCCCACTTTTGAAATAAAAATAACACAACTGCCTAATGGACACAAGAAGTAAAGACTGTCACAGAAATACCAGACTTATGAATATGAGGCTACAGAAAATATTTCAGATACAGAGTAGTCCCTGGGGCCACTCAGTACTACAGTTTCTGAGAACATTATTGATATAACAAATTTGATAGCATTAATGCTGTTGGAAGTTTTTTTGACAGTGTTATATTTGACACCTGCAGCTTTCAGTACGTAGTATTTTGAAGTGGTATTTTCTATCTGATCACACAGAGTCACAGAAGAGTTTGGGTTGGAAGAGACCCTAAAGATCATCTATTTCCAACCCTCCTGCCACAGGCAAGGACACCTTCCACTAGAGCAGGTTGCTCAAAGCCTTGTGGCCTTGAATACTTCCAGGGAAGTATCCCAGGAATCTTCTCTATGACTTAACCAAGAGGGGTGTCCAGTCTTCTCTTACAAAACTCTCCAAAAATAAAGTTTATCTAGATGAGAATTTGAACTGTTAAATATGTATTTCTTACCATCGTTAGTGCAGCTCCAGATAAATATTGTTCACGTTGCAAGACACTGTAGGATAGTTACTGGGTACTTTGCGAGAACTCAAGTGTCTCCTATTAGGTAAGCTAGTGCTCAAGAAACAACCTGTCACTTTCATTAACCTAAGAGAGAAATGCAAACCGTGGCCAAACCTAATTAAGCAGTATTCTCTACTGACTAAAAGGAGAAGGTTTGGTAAAACAATTTATATTGAGAGGAAGGGTAGGTGGAGAAAGTATCAAGCTTAAGCATTAGGAGATTTATATATGGTAACTAGAATAGCACAGATCAGTCAGAAATACTGTATTTTATAAGGAACATCATATTTGCCTTTTTAATACTTAAAACCACAGTCACTAGTATTTATGAAGACTGCAAGAAAACCACACAAGAACACCTCAAAGTGATGTGTCTTTTTCTTTGCTCACACTTGAATTCCTAGATTCTTCCCCTTCTTGTAAGATGGGCACAGATAAAGTATTTTACTGCTCTGGTCCCAGAGAAGAGCTAGACTACATGAAGCAGACATTTAATTGAGGCCCTGCAACACCACACAGATCAGCCACCTTTTTCAAACTTTTCAGTTCAGATTTCTGGAAAGGACAGCAAAATAAGTTAAAATATACAGTTCACAAAAAAAAAATAAATAAATCAGGATACTACCTAGACTGTATCTCCTATAAACTGAGAGAGAATTATTTGGTAAGAGACTGCTACAGGACATAGAGCATGACCTTAGTTCTGCAGGTAACCAAATAGGTTTAATTTAAACAAGACTAAACAGTCTTTACACCATCCCAAGAAGGAAGTTCTGTGATCACACAGCCACACACAGTTATACCAGCCAAAGATGACAGGGTGGCAAGAGGGTGGGAACCAGCAGTCTGGCACTAGGCAACTGCTTTAGTTGCCGTGAGAATCATCCACGTAGCGATGTAGAAAAGCTGCAGCAGGCAAGGATGAGTAGGGAATACTATAAGCTGACATGAAACCAAAACTATCTTTAAACAGCTATCATTAACCTTGATTTACTGGGGGAGACGAAAAATAGGGAAAAAAGCCATTGGCTACAGAAAGCAGTCAAAATCCTACCAAGTTTCAAAAGCCATTAGGGTAATCCAAAAGAAAATTTTCCAAAAGGGTGGGGGAACCTAAAACCAAAATATGAATGAGTTTGTGCTCTGACACTCTGATAGTTGGTTTTGCACAAACAAGATAGAAAGACCTCTTTGCAAGTATAGCAACTTAAGAGTATTCTACACTTGTTACAAGATCAGAATATGTGGAAAATGAAAGCACCCTCCCAGCAAGGAGCCAATGCTTGGACACCTTAAGTTCCAGGCAAGCTAGACCATATTAATGGTAAATAAAATTAAAGATCTCTAAAAATGGTCCTTTTGGGCAGTTTTCTCCCAGAAGATGATTATCCTGAGGACCATTTAATATGGGCTGTACGGAGACAGGCCACAGCAAGCTAAAGATTCATTAAAGATGCTCAAGGCAATCCTGAATATAACAAACTCACTTTGTAATGTTTATTACAAAATGCAGCAATTGCTCTGAAACCCGTGCTACAAAGAAGAAATTGTTCAAATAAATATAGAACAGAGATGAAAGGTGGTCTAAGTCTTCACTCTAAGCACTTTTTCAACTATACATTGCCCTGAAAGCTACACAAAGTACATAACCTACTTACAGAACTGTAAAACTGTGAAGTAACTATAAAACCCTGTATACACAAAGCAGGGAACAAAACCCTATGAAGGGATTCTTTCCCATATGGGTTACTACTACTACTATTAACACTGAAAAAGGGATACAGACATGAACTTAGGTGTCAGTAGTACTAGAGGAGTTCTGAGAAAGGAGACCTTTGTACCATCCTGCAAGTCCTATGTATTTACATTTAATAGTAAACAGATGTAAATAAGCCTTTTCCCTTAGGAAGGTCACCATTTCAGTATAAAAAACAGAAAATCTTCAAACATACTACTACAAAACATCTAATCCACCATGCTTGTGACCAAAAATCAATTCCAAAGATCCATTCAGTTCGTACTTAGAGTAGTGCTTTCTTTAGTAAAATCATACAATGAACAGGATACATATCATCATTTATGATAATACCTAACGTTTACAAGGTCAGTGTTTTCTGTTCCTGCATACAGAGGGAGAGAAAATCCTGACATGGAGCCAAATAAAATACGGCAGAAAGAGGTAATTTGGACCTTAGAAGTTTCAACAACTGCACTCAGGCATTCATGGATTCTCTACTTCCAACTTTTTAAGTTTTAGTTTGGACAGTGGGATTCTGTGTTTTAAAGAAGACAAGATGTTGATCCAGAATGACACATTCTACAGATCAATTTACAGCAAACTGCATACATCAGTGCGGACATTTGATCACTCCTTCCCACTCAGTTTACCACTTGGAACAAATTCATTCACACTCATTAGAATTTCTTCTCCTGAAAACTAGAAATGTACCACTTTGAATTTGTTTTCAACAGTCAGTATAAAAATGGGTGCAGAACAGCAATAAAGGGGCCAAACTATCGGCCTCGACGTCTTCATTTATAGACAAGAGTCTCCAGAATGCCACTTTTCCTAATCTCACAATTACTGAATTTTTTTTTGTGGGTTCATGTGCCAAACATTCTGGCCAGGAAACATTAAGTTACTTTAAAGTATGCTATAGTGTAACCGTGTCTACCACTAGGCTTCTTTAGGTCCTTAGAGTAAGCAGTATCTGGAAAATTCCCCAATACGCTATTTGTCCAGGAAAAACACAATGAAATTTGGCTATCTTTACAAATAAAATTTAGTTACTAAAATCATGACACCTGGTAGGAATGCCAAAATACAGCTGCTCTCTTGTCATTTTGACTATATACATTCCCAGCTTGTGCAGGTATATATTTCAGTCCCAAAACAACATGTCATGCCAAACCCTGCCAAAAAGGCAAGGCACGAAATTGTCAATATTCATCACCTACAATGAACATTAACTCTATCCTTCTGAACTTGAGATACCCCACATGTACAGGAGCACCTATCATAGTAAGTCTATAGTGCAACCCATCATATCCTGCTAGTATAGATTGTTTCCAGTACAACTAAATTGCTCTAATAAAATGTATGTTCAAAATCCAGAATGGGAAAAAGGAAATGAAAATATGTATCGGGTAACTGAAATCCACAACATTTGCACAGTAAACTGTATGTGTTGGCTCTGAAGACAGTTCACATATCGCCTCAAGAGTTCAAGCTCCCTTGTCTTTAAAAACATCTGCTAGCCAAGACTTTGCACAGTGTTTTAAAAGATTAAGTCTTGTCCTTTGAGGGTAAGAGAACATAGCTTCTTTTCCATTCAGGTTTTGGTTTTTGAATAACAGCAGCATAAAACAGGTGATGGAGTTACAGCAAACATGCTAAAACACCCAAGCACTCTTCCTTACAACAATCTGAGAGAACACTGTGATGATACAGACAAAACCAAATCACAAGTGCTTGCTCCTGTAGCTGACTTCAGTTCTAGTTCTGGAACACCAAAAAACCCACCTCATTTGATACTCTAATGCAACCCAGCTAAGCCTCACTTTCTCCTAACATATGAAGAAATGAGCTACTAACAGCAACAGAAATTCAAGTTTTTATTCCTTCTGAATACTCCTACTTCTCTGAAAAAAGAGTGAGTTCTCTTACTAACTACAGTTACTCTTTTGTTTCTTCATTAAAGAATTTTAAATGCACAATCTCCTTGTTGGTGGTTTGGTTTCAGGGTGGCTTTCTTTTTGATCTATGAACTTCCTTTGCAGCATGACAGAACACTGAAACAGTGCTTTTCCTCACTGTTTAAATTGGAATACTTTCTCGTACAGCTACAGACTACTTGGCTGATTTTACAGAATAACATAGGAAGAAGAGTAAACTTTGTGAATCTAAATATACGTATTTTAAACTACATAAATCATGATTTAATATATCTGCAAATACTGTAGTCCATTAGTTAGCAATTGGTAGCAAATCTCTGCTGCAGGTATGATAACTGTGTATAGCAGTATATTAACATGAATCACTTCAGTTCTTTACTTGTCAATTTAAGCTGCTAATGAAAATAAGACAGTTTTAAGAGCAATTGATTTTGACACATCTCTTCGATTATTTGCAAAATGATGCATAATATTCCATCTAAGTATTAAACCCATCTTAATAAAGGAATGCACATTTTCATTGCTGTTGTAAATGCTATTAAATCTACCTAAAAGATAACTTCCCATTTTGGCTAAGAGGAAGTTACTAAACACGGCACATTTCCATGCTACATCTACCAAATAAAGCCACAAAACCAGACAGTAATGCAGGAATAAAGCAGTATTCTTTTATATAGTTGTTAAGAATTATGTTGCTTTTTTTAAAGGTAGATTGAAGCAAAGACAGTAGAATTTCATTTTCATCTTGATGCACTCAATGATTTCTCAAAATGCTACAGTAACAAATGTAAGAATTCAGTATGACATAAGTGGAAATAATCACACAGACAGAAATTATCACAAAATGATGTTGCCATCTATTCACAATACTTCATTCTAACCACAGCTTCATCAAGTGCACAAGATGATTCAATATCAGAGAAAAAATTTCATCTTCATTTTAAAGGCTGGTATGTAAAACAGCACCAGCCTTCCTGGGATAGGATATAACCTTCAAACATTGCATGCAGTAAGAGACAAAAGACCAAAGTAAAGTCAAGCAGAACAAAGCAATTACCAAGGTGGAATTCTGCCAGCAGAGAGTTTTCCCTTCTGCCCTTCACACAACAATCTATTTGCAACTGAAACTGGATTCTTGATTCCTGAAAAGAAAAATCAGCAAAAAATGGGAACAGATCATTAAAATATTTTTCCACACAGCATTGTAGTGTTCATTTAGGCAATGGAAGTCAGTTTCCTTTCATTTCCAGAGCTTTATCAAGTCAGTAAGAGACACCTTATGTTATATTTCAATTTAAAATCAACTTCATTACTTTCTCCTTCACATATCCTATCAGTAGTAACAAGCCCTTCTAATCAACACACACACACTTTCTCTTTTTTTAATGAAAGAATCATATTGAAATATTAGGAGTGACCTCCTACCACAGAAATCTTAAATTCAATCTATAGTACGCTACAAGCCAAAGATGTTTTATGAGCACTAATTTTCTCAAGATGGAAAGAGCTTTCATTTGGGTTGATTTGGCCAGAATAGGGATTACAGGATTCAGGCTTAGCTTTCTTTCACTCCCTCATTTCCTCCTTACCCATGGTTGAAAGGATACATTTCGTAACAACCAAGCCCTGAAACACTTCATTTTACTATTTATTTAAGATTCATATCTACATGAGGAAGTTATTACCAAGGTTTAGAACTATTCTAGGATAAAGAACAAAGCTTGAATTCTTGTCAGAAAAGCTATTAAATAGGAGCAATTAAGGCTGTTTAACATGCTGGAGAAAAAACCTCAACAACCCCTATTTGGGATGCATTACCTGTATTTGTTTTGTACTGAAAGCTAGAACAAAGCAACTAAGACAGAGAACCACATTATTTCTCAGATTAAGTCCCATATTCAACTGTATCTAATCTTGTAACAGTAACACACAAAATAAACCCAAATGTAACTGATCATGTGAAAGGAATTACAATGAAAAAATATCTACAGTTCAGAGAAATGTTATGTCCCAAGCAAACAGCTTGACAGGTAAGCAGCTGTGTCCATTCTCACCAATGCATAAGAGCTTTCAGTCTGGAGACTAGCACCCTACATGGCCTCCTGACACTATAAAGGAAACTTTGGCCCCACAGCATCCTAATCTGAGCAACCGAACTGAGAGATCAAAATACCCTGCGACCTTATGATTGAATTACATACCACTAAGTTCTTCACAGAGATAGAGAACAAAAACTAATATAAAGCCTAATTTTAATATGTTTTAAGATAATTCCATTTTATTATACAGTTATCATTCTACAAATTCATCTGAGCAAACTCTTCTCCATTGTGAATACTGTCTGGTATTGTACAATTGTTCTGCACCAAAAGGACTATCAGTGAACTAAGAAGACAATATTTTACACAAAGCAAATGAACACAAAACAGTATTTCAGTGAGCGGGAATGCTTCCCCCTTTTTTAAAGGGGACAGGTCTTATTTAAACAGAGCAGTATTTACAATGTGTCCCTCCCAAAAAGAAAAAAGTAACAAAAAATAGCAACATTCATCTTTGCACTTAAACCAGGAGTTAGCTTTATAATAGGAGTTAACATACCACTCAGTGCTCCAACTGCTCCAAAATTCAGTGACTTCCCATCCATTATACTGGCATCACACTCTATCTCACCCAGAAGGTTTAGGTTAGACCCCAATCCTGCATTTGTAAAAGGAGAGTCCTAAAAATAAGAACAAAACACTGTAAGGCCACATCCGTAACAGACTCAATCAAAACCTTGCTGTAACTGGTAAAATGACACTCATCTCGGTGCAGTGCACTTTCTTATTCTAGTAGTTTAATCTTCTGCAACAAAAACAGCAGTGTGAACAGGATATCTCAAATTACGATAATAGAGACCTTACACCCTCAACAAGGTGTGACGTATCTCAAGTGCAATGATGCACTAATACAGAAAAAAACAATCACTCAACAATTTAAGATCACCATCTATATGCAAGCAGAAGCCTAACAACACAAATGAAAATCTCTTCTTCCATCCCTCAAAATACACACTTCCTTTGGTCCCTAACCCACCAAGTAACATTTAAGTAATATCTAATAACCACCGCACATAATACAGCCTACCATTAAAACTCACCAAAACTGACATAGCAGCCAAACAGAACTGTACCTTTCCTTAACATTCTAAGCCTATGACTGCAGCTGGCATGCAGAAATCAAGACATTCAAGAAATCAAAACAATTCACTTTGTAAGGTCTCTGTGATCACTAGCATAAGGACAGTCATCATGGCGGTCTGGAAGCTTCTTGAATAAAAACCAAAATGTATTCCATAGCAAATATGGAACAATACCTAATACACTACTTATAGACCTAACTCCTCTTGTATGAGCACTTCCTTGTAGCTTTTTGCAAAATCAAGGTTCTCAAACAAGAAGCTTTGCATCCTAGAATTAAAAACATCCATTTCTGCCCTTCCCATTTCATCAGAGCATCCCCATGATTTTACATCACATGAATGTCTAAGCAGCACCAATTAAGGTGTCTCACTGCCAGCTCAATATAATCCCCTTCCTATGTGAAAGAACAAAACAAATAAGAAAGGTAACAGGCCAGACCAGGCAAACATTAAAATTTCAGAGATGCTGCTTTCAGAGTTTTATATCTGTTTTTATTACATAAAATAACCTATGATGTTACTGATGCAACTTTGTTTCCCAATTTACTGATGCAACTATAACAACCTGATGCAACAAAGAAAAATGATTGTTTAGACCACATGTGAATATGTCAATGAAATTAGATGGCCATGCTTTTAAAGTATATGTAATAAAAGCTGAATCAGGAAGCAAGCTACTGGAAATAGCTCAAAGTTCTGTCTTAAATGTTAAGCGAACTGGTTCTTTTTTGTACATATTACTGTGTAATGAATACAAGGAAACAAAAGCGCATACAAATGAAAGAAAAATTTGATGCACGTCAGTTAGCTTTTGTTAACTTTAAAATGAACATAAATTCAAAACCTGACTTGCAAGATGTTGATTCTAATTTACAAAGATATTTGAAGTGTTCTTAGTGTCTGAATCATCAAAACACTATCTTCTTGGAGAATCATGAGCATACAATACACGATTGATACATAACCACGAAACAGACTGTAATCTCTCCATGTTCATTTTTGTACCACTCATCCTTATAATCTGCTTTTTCCTTCTGCATCCAAGAAATAACACAAGATTTTATCCCAATTTATCGATCTTATTTTATCCCATACAGCAACGGATCTTCAAACTCACTGTATATATTCACTGTGGTGTTCATTTTGAGAGTTATGCCTCACAGCAAATAAGTAAATTCAAAAAGATTTTAGAATAATGAATATTTGCAGTTTAGCACACAGGGAATAACTTGGGGTGGGATATAATTGAAAAAGAGTACCAAGATGATGGCCTTGAAAAGGTGGAAGACTGCAGAGCAGCTGCTGGCTGAACCGACTTCATTGCTCCCCAGGCTCTATGAGTATGAAGAAATGTAATCAATGAAGTTTACAACAAAAGGAGCAGGGAAGTGAAGAAAGGAACCTGTACGCAAACAGTGAAAGGTACTTGGAGGATGAAAGGAAAACAGGCACGTGGTAGGATGAACAACACTTACTCCTAGTGCTGCTGAAGTTCCTTGCCCATGGGTAATCAAGACCTGCAAGCCTGGAGACAGATTTCTAATGTTCTGTTCCAAAAACATTCACTCAGCACATTATAATCAAAAGCATTAGCAAAGAAGAAGAATTTTATGCTGTACAGATTTGTCACTGCCACAAAGCAAACACAGCTGTTACCTTAAGAGAGGATGCCATGGCCAAATAAATGGAGTGAAAAAGACCCATCAAAACAGAAGTCCTAGTAACACTGTCCAGAGCCCTTCTGCAGCCAAGACACAAAGCTCTCTATCCTCTCATAACAATCAAAAGAGGGAAAGAGGGTAGGGAAAAAATACAGGATAGAGTGTCACTGGTTCACTTTATTTCTAAAAATCTAGGTATGTTCAACGCTTTGGCATAGCACCTTCACTGCCACAATATCAAGGATGGACCAAGGGACAACTTATTCAGATGATCTCAAGACAAAGAGAATGCCTGTGGAATATTTATCAGAATACCACAGAATGTTGCATAAATAAGAACTCTACATCAACAAATCTGTAGATGCCTCTTTGGTGGCTTAACTCTTTCATTGTAGGACTCGGAAGGAATCTGACCAGTACATCAGTCACAACATGAGCAACTTCTCTAGTAAAAGAAATAAAGACCCAATTCCAAGCACCTGTTCAGAATTTCTGTGGAGCTTTATAACCAGACTGCAATTACAAAGGTGGTGTCAGAATTGCCAAGAAGATGGTCTACTCTGTCTTTATAGATCTGAAAGGTGATCTGGTAACAGCTTTAGACAGTGCAAACACGTGGAAATTTTGATACCTACCCGACTGTCTCTGAGATGAGATATAAAGCCTTTGAAATCAGGCAGGGGAAACCCATTATAAAACAAGGAAACAGAAATTCATGCCTTCTTCTATGAACAGGCAAAAACATGAAATACACCACGCAAATACATCCCTTTTTGAAAACATGAATCTCTGTAAAGCCTGACCAAAAGATTTCAAGACTGATACACAAACAGAGGAATATAGCTCATGAAAATGAAAGTGTATTTTCACATGAAAATTCAAAACCTCCAAGGAATGCAGAAGTATTATTAAAACAGAAGTGTGTCTGTCTTCAATGGGGGAAGAAAACAGAGTTAACTGAAGCAGTCCCTTCATAGACTCAGACAGAAAAATGCAGTACTGCAAGAACTATATGACTACCATGGGATGGGGAGGAACCCAAACAAAGCATGTATCCAATAAGAGGGAAAAAGGGAAAGGAAGAAAAAGGTTTATTCTATCATTCTATTATAATAAAAAAAGGTATCTTCAGGAATATACTTCTATGTGTTTCTGAAGACATAAGGAGTCACTAAAGTGACTGAAAGACAAGCAAATCAAGCATGAGCTTGGTATGTTAACAGCAAGCCCTATCACCACAGAAAAGTTAAAAAGAAGAGGGAAAAGACAAACAAATGGCTATTCAAAGCATTTTAACAAAACATAAGCTTTTAACTAGGTGAAAAATTCCAGACTACCTGGCAACTACTCTGCCACTGAAGTATCTCTAACTTACAATGTAAACCTGTAGCAAAGGTGATAATGCAAAGCTTTAAGTTGTGAAACAAGTTTCATTTTCCCAAGTCACCCATCTTGTGAAAAACTCTCAAGATACCGAGGGCATCATTTTTATTTTTAGAATCCTTTCTACTTCAGATGCATTTAAAAATCATCCAGTAGCAAACACAGCCATGCTGAAGTTTCTAGCTGTGGTAAAAGTTGGAACGCTTAAGGAAGTTACTCAACACTATTACACTAATACTCCTGAATTACATCTAGGCAAATAGTTAACAGAGTCTATTTTCAACATGCACTAAAGAACATTCCATCCATCTTCGATGCAGTTTTGGCCACGGTTTATTTGCAACTTTAGAAGGGATTCAATGTCTACAGGCATTCTTTTTACACATTCTAATTTTAAAATTTATTTTTTGAGGAAATTAGTGACAAGAAGTAATAATCTATAAGGATGAGTCATGTCCCTTTCAATGACACCAGCTAAAAAGTTTTCAAAGAACACTTTAGTCATAGATTACTGTTAGCCACTGCTGCAAAACATCATCCTATTGTTTTTAACTAGAATTAACAACTTCCAGTAAATTACCCATTAAAAGTTCATCTATGGTGACTGCCTTAACACAACAAGGCCCCTGGCATTGTGCTTTCATCTTGGAAGACAAGCCCTTGGGTCTGACACTGTATACTCAAAAATCTTAATTACTATAAATTTAATAAATAAACAAAAATAGACAAATAAACAGTAATTTATTTCACTGCAAAATTTTGCTAACAGCCACACGAACCCACTCCTTGAGTAAACCCACAGGTTCAAAATACCCTTTGCACTGATCCACAAGAAAAAAAAAACAAACAAAAAAAGATATCCACAAACAAAAAGGTAAATTGAGCAATTTCAGTAGCAAGGAAATCAAAACCCAAACTGTGACCTCCACCTCCCCATCAATCAGATTAATTTTCTATTTAAAGAATGTTCAGAAAGAACATTCTAAGATTAAAGAAACAAGTGATGTAGTACACACAGTATTAATAAAATTAGACTAAATTTAGAAGTTTGAAGTCTTCATCATTCTTTACAACCAACTTGGGTTCTTGTCTCCACTACCTGAACAGCAGACTTCCTAAAGTGCTCAACAGCTGAAGAAGAGCTTGAAGTTGTACATCATTCTCACAGCCAGCCATGAATGCAACCGGCATGTAGGTTTGTTGAAAACTGCAAGTTCTAAGGAAGATGCATAGAGGGGGACCTTTTCCTCCCACAAAAAAAATGCCCAAATCCCTTTGTTTCATGAAAAACTCAGACTTCATATGGTGGCTGATAACAAGAGTACAAAAAGAAACGGTACTGCAATACTGTCTTTGTAAATGATGAGTCTTATGAAGCACCATGTCCAGAAACAATTTATTAACTAAAGCTGAAAGAGGTAACACGTTCATTTGTTTCTCTGTAACAACAAGAGTTCACAAACTGAAAACATAACTGCCTTTAATCAACCTGTCAAATACAGCTGACACTTATGGAGAGGGGCACAGTTACTTTAACAGTATTCTGGGTCAGCTGCTCTTGTTACTTCACAGAAGGAATCTACCTTTTCTCTAGTAATTATTATGTTAATCACAGAAGATGAGATCCATGTACTCCAACAAAGAAAGGCCGGTCTTCCTCCATTTAGAGCCTGCACAAATAAAACAAAAAAACAGAGAGCATACCACAAGCAAACCGCCAGCCTGCTCATAAAAGATCAAGAGCAAGTCTTGCGCCTCAACAAGTCTTTGAAGTGATGCTTCTTGGATTAGCTGAAATACCGTGTAATGGGAGTTGCGTAACTGAGTGGAACTGAGGAATAAGATTAATCTTTTGTGACACTTCCATGAAAAAATATTTGTGCTGTGCAAAGGCTACAGATTTTTGGAACAGGGCATTGAAAGTCCTACAGAACTGTAAAGGTGATTAAATACTTGAGATAAACTCACTGCAATGTGTCCTACAGCAACCAAAACATCAAGTAATTACATACAGTGCTCCACAATGGAATTTGTTATCACGTTATACAACCTTTTGTTGTTCTGTATCTTAATCTGTATCAGTGACATGTGCAGACGTCATTTTCATACAGATTTTCACTATATATTTGCCAACTCAAAATACTGAAGTACTTTGAAAAAACAAAGTCAGGTTTTTTCCTGCATAAACAGAAACAAGTGCCAGCTCATAAGAGAGACAGACATCACACAAACTCCCATTTTTACTAACTAAATGCTGCAATTGATGACAAAAACTATTCTGTTTGCTTTATTAACTTGTCACTTACAGTTTCTATTTTCCATACAGCAATAGAAAAGACAGCAGAATTAAAACAGAAGATGCAGCTCCAGAAACACCTGGAGGTGGTGTTCAGAATGAGATATGAGTAGATACAAACCTTTCAACATCTTGAAATCTGAATTTGGATTTTGCAATTTCTCATATCAGATCCAAAAAACTGCCACTGCAATCCGCACCACTTTCCATTTTGAGTGTACCTGTGATTTTTCTCAATGGAACTGCATAGCTACGTACCTTAATTTAAAAGAAGCCCAAATCCCAAACCAAAAACTCTTTATCCCAACAACAGAGAGCAACTCACAATTAAGAGGTTATATAAACCACTTAATGGATAAATGAAAGCCAGTAATTACATTAATGGCACCAGTAAAACCTAAATAAATTGATATTTAATCTGAAAAAAGAGGAAAAAGTGGGGGACAAAAGTAGGGTTTGTGGAACAGCACACATAAAAATACTACCTAAGACAATTACTAAACCAGAAAGTGTATTGATGGTACACATCATCACAACAGCAGCATGACAGACAAGGAAAAAAAAAGGTTTCTGACTAGAGTAATTTCATAAATTGAAATAAATTTCATAAATTGAGGCACTGGAATGCATTCCCCAAGGAATCTGCGAGTGCTCCAACCCTGGCAGTGTTCAAGGCAAGGTTGGACGAAGCCTTGCATGGCATGGTTTAGTGTGAGGTGTCCCTGCCCATGGCAGGGGGATTGGAACCAGATGATCTTAAGGTCCTTTCCAACCCTATTAAATTCTATGATTCTACAGAAAGGTTTTAATTTCATCTGAAAGCCATAACTTCTTACACAGAAGCCACTTAAGAGAATTTACATCTACTAAACTTAAAGAAAAGTCTCTTGGGGACAAGAGAAACAGATAAAGTATTTACCCCAGGTGCAGCTCCAAAAAGATATGTAACTGTTAAATTCAACTTCATAAAACATGTTTTCTGTGTAGCTCAGTAAATAACACACCAACATAGAGTAGATATTATTTTTTTTGCCCAACTGAGGAGGGAACTGACACACCAAACAATCTTGTGAAATAGCAGCAGCCTCAGTTAGTTTATGGAAGTGCATTATAAATAATTCCATTAGAGAGAGATTGTTTGTTTTCACCTAGCTGTATTCTGATGTTTAAGATAACACATGAAAGCATATTTGAACAGCTCAGTGGAGACCAAAACTACTGTTTAAATCCAAGAAGCTTGCCAAGTTAAAAGCATGACTGAAGTCTTGGCTCCGAGTCAGCATGTCTAACACACATTAAAGTACATTGCTTGCCTTATTGCTGACCCTATCAAGTATGTTAATTCACACTTTCCCAACATATGTGTAAGCAAATCCACTGCTAATCCTCTTAGAATACTACCATAAATTCCAAACCCAGCACAACACTTACACTGCCTTCCATCTTCCCTAATAATGTTGGAGAGGAAGAAGCAATTACTCCTTATAAGAGAAGAGGAATACCTGTTTCAATCATTACTGCCATGAGAGATTAGTGGATCTGGGACAATAACCAAACTGCCTCATTTATATTTCAAAAATTCTTGTAGTTTTACTCTCTTCTACATTATTTCATAGGGACCCTTTACTAAAGCTAGATGCTATAAAAACTTCACCACTCCCAAAAAGAGATTTCCAGAAAGCTCATAAACAGCTGCCCATCTCTTTGTGATTATCAAGACTTTACCTTAATTAACAAGCACCATTTTGAAATAAAAGCAGTACTTATCCTTCTACACATATTTTATCATAAAAATCAGAAAAAACCACCATTATATTACACTGAAGTCACATTTCTCTGACCAGCCTGCTTCTAGTCGCTAATCCTATCAGAGATCACACAGACAGAAAGTAAAAATGGCAGGAAAAATGCCTTTGGAATTGCACTAATTTCAGCTCATAGTAAAAGTATGTTGTGGTATAAACGATAACTTAAAACTCCTACTTGATTTTCACAGAGTCCTTTAATCAGATAGAGAGACAAGCAGCATTACATTTCTACAATAACTTTTGCAGAATTGTCCTGAAGAACTAAAAAAGTTATGAATAACACAACCCAAGAAAGCATCCTCAGAAACAGGTACCTCACTCTAATTACTACATGAGTGTTAATAGAACTGCTAAAGATTAACTACATCTAAATTACTTGCATCATAATTTCAAGATATGACAACATATCTCAGTGTGAGATATTAATGCAAACAAAAAGAATAAGGACTTTTAATTTCCAGTCAACATATATGACCAGTAACATGGTTTTCTTTCCTATCTAAGAAGCAGAGCCAGTAGAGTTGCCCGAGCTCGGTAATTCAGAAATAAAGTTCCCCACAAAGCGTTCAGTAAGTCCTTAATAACTATTTATTCTTGAAGGTTAAAGACAATCTGACAAGGCATCTATAAGATGACAACCAAATGGCACCAACTAGACAATTTCTATTCAGTTTGCCTTTTTTAACATCTTTAAATACATTTACTCCAAAATACAGTGGAAAAACAAAAGATAAAATTAGTGTAGCACAAAATGGGAAATCTCAGTAGACTTCCCACTTGAATTAATATCTTCCTACAGAAAAATCTGGCAACTGAAGAGACATATTTACTCCTAGTCAGAAATTCATACCTCTAATTCTATAAGTGCTGCAGTCACTGCATCAGTTGCAAGAGCACCAGCCTGTAGCTTTTCAATTGCCTGTAAAAACAGAAGCATCAGTTGATGATTAGGAAATTCTAATATTTTGTGACTAAGCCCTACATTTTCCTAGCCCTGTACAAAACAAAATCTTAACCAATTAGTTTGAAATGTAAGATCTTCAAATTATATACACACACAAAAACGAACTTTTGGAGCCTAATACTATTTTTTAGATCCATACTTGATAAGACTTTACATTCAAGCTCTCTCACAGAACTCCAGGAAACAACTATGTATGCAACTTCAGTTGCAGGACAAAATGCAACTGTTTGCTCTTCAGACAAGTTATTTATGTTGGATACCAAGCTTAAGGAACCAAACTGAATCTCAAATTAGACTTAAATATAACAGCAAACAACCTTTTTTTCCCAGATAATTAGCTGGAAAATTGATATTACCAGGGCTAATGCACAATTTTAATGAAGATAGTGTTAAGTTTGGATGATTTTTGAGGCTTTTCATTACAAAATTAGATAGGCATTAGGATTGAGCAACAGAACTCCACGATGAAGTGATAATTATCAGAGGCCAACTCCGAGATTCTTCTAAAAAGCCTGCCAACCTCCCTAGCTCCTTCTCCCTGGAGAAAGCAAAAGGCAACAGAAATTTTGGAGGCAGGTCTTTCAGCTTCTCGTTCAAGACGCAGCAGACAGGACTTGCCAGTTCCAAAGCTAAGTTCTTAGGGCAGATACAAAACATTAATTTTGATGGACATTCAAGTCTTGCCATTACTCCCTTTCCAGGGTTTAGATTTTTTTGTTTTGTTTTCCTGTTTCTACCTCCCCTCCTATTAAGAAGTTAAGAGCTATCAAGTAGAAACGAATCATAGAAATCCTTGCATTCAAAGAGCAATCTGGATGCTAGAGATTATGTACGTTCCAAAAAGAGTGGACATCAATAAAAGAAAAATCCAGATACCATATTTAGCTCAAGAAATCCTACAGCCTCAGGCACAGTGCAGGAAGCTGTAGAACATTCCACGCAGGTATCACTGTTACCTTTCCTGCTCCCCCACTGTTCCTTTGGTGTCTGCTATTTGCACCACTAATAACAATGTTGCTTCACCTCATGGCCATGCACTCTATTGACTTGGTATCATGTTAACTGTTCCATTTTGCCTCTAGAAATGCATACACTGTGTGTAGCTAAACCCAAATATGCCCATTCATACTGAAGGGACAGTGCTAGCAAATACTTTTCTTGTATACCCACTAAAGGGCTGTGGAGGCGGTAAGACATACCTTCTGACAGGCTCTTTTGCACACATGCTTGTATTCTCTAGCTTTGGATTCGGAATGATAACCTGCACCTATAATTAAGGCAAAAGGAAAAGAGATTATGCTACCTAACAAAAGCCTTTAGTTCACATAAAGATTTAAGATGCCTGCAGATACAGCCTTCCTGATTCCAGATTACACTGGCATTTCCTTTTTGTATCAATGACTGACAATTTTATGCACTCCAACACTGAATCAAATACACCCAATAAAATACAGGACACAGAGCATATATGCAGAAGCATGCAGGTATAAACTGCAGCATCATACAGTCTCTTATGAAGTTCTTTAGTGTAAGGGTGGTGAGGCACTGGAATGGGTTGCCCAAGGAAGTTGTGAATGCTTCGTCCCCAGCAGGTTGTATGGAGTCTTGGGTGGCATGGTTTAGTGCAAGGTGTCCCTGCCCATGGCAGGAGGGTTGGAACTAGATGATCTTAAGGTCCTTTCCAACTCTATTACATTCTATGATTCCAAAAGCACTGTCCAAAAGATTCCAGTTTTTCTTGTTCTTGGGGGCCTACAAGGATGCTGGAGAGTGACTCTTCAACAGGGTATGTAGTAACAGGATAAAGGGTGATGGGTTTAAAATTAAAAAGAGGAAGTTCAGGTTAGATATAAGAAAGAAGTACTTTGCTGTGCGGGTGGTGAGGCACTGCAACAGGCTGCCCAAAGAAGTGGTAAATGCTCTATCCATGGCAGTGTTCGAGGCCAGTTTGGACAGAGCCTTGGGTGACACGGTCTAGGGGGTGAGAAGTACCTGCCCATGTCAAGGGGTTGGAACTAGATGATCTTAAGATCTTGAGGTCCTTTCCAACACAAACCATTCTATGATTCTATATTTTCAAGAATAGTACTTAACAAAGAACATACTAGAGAATAATTAATGAATAAGACACACATAACACATTATTTGTGAATCACATCTGAGTAGATGATCTTTTCATTACATGTGGAAAGAATATACAGGAATTCACTAAAATATGGACAAGATAAAAAAGTCAAAGGTTGGAGGAAAGCTTTCAAAAGGGTAAAAAAACCGTGAGGTTCTAGAACAAACAGTCTAAAGAGCTTTCAGGAAGACTTGACTAGGCTGTCCTTACAGCCAACCTAGAGAAGAAACTGTCAGCAGTGAAACAGCTACGTTTCATCTACCCTTCTGCAGGATAAAGAAATAGACTGAAAGCCCTCTCACATCTTGCAGGTCTCCCAAGCTTAGCAGATAACTGCAGAAATTGACATTTTATAACCATTTAAACTTATGGGGTTTCTTTGTCAAGGAGAAAAACAAAATAGCATTCAGATCATCCCAAAACTTACATTTGTATTAACAGTTTCCAACATCCTCCAGCCAATGCATCTTCCAATCAAGCTCTCCACTCCCAGATTTACATCCAAAGTTAATGTCACTTCATTAACATACTAGCAGTCCAAAATCCGTGTAAGGTTTTGATATTTAGTTTGTATATGCACTATTTCTATTCCAGCCATGATGATGCTGCATCTTACCTGCATGGACAAGCACAAATCCCACTCGTTTCCCTCTTTGGGTTTGCTTTGTTTCGGGCTCTTTGACCATCACTTTTACAGCTGTAACCTGAGACGATTCGGAAGGTAACACTTCTACTGAACTTAGCCCCTTCTCCATGTTCATACATTAGGATCACCATCTTCTACTGGAAAAGAGCACCCTTCCATTCAGAAATAAACTCTGGACAGGAATCATCCTAAAACCAAACCACATGCATATGTTAGACACTGATTTCAAGAGACTAATTTCATACGAATAACTTCAGAATGAACTTTTGGAAGAGAGGTCTGAAACAAGAAGATTATGATTCTTGAAAGAAGGGCTTCTAAATTCTACCTCTTGCCTAGCTGGCAGTATTAATAAGACTTAAAGCAAACAAAGTCCATGGTGCAAGTTGAAAGCAGCCTTTTTTTATGACTTACCTTGAACCTAATAATGCTTCTAGACATTGGAAGGAATTGTTGATAAAAGGCTTGCCTGCGGCTGACAGAAGGCTGCTTTCCATGGTCTCCTTTTATTTATCAGTACAACTTATTTCTCTATTCATCATGCTTAACTAGCTTTTAATGTGATGATGCTCCACAGCCACAATCGTTACTTCTTAAAAGTGTCATTCCCTGCTTGCCTGTAAAGTCCTAAGTGACACTTGTAACAATGCTGGCAAAGCTGAGAGAGACATTCTACATGCTGAATTAATCCAGGAAATGAAAAAGCATGTAGTGTTAATACATTCGTGGAGAAACCCTTTATAACATTTTCAGATATTCCAATATGACGCCTATCACTCCTATCACCTCAAAAGGGTCTACTTGTAACCTAAGAAGAAAAGAAAGTGAGTACAAGTGAAAAAGAGATGTTTAATACATGGGACTTAAACCACAGATTTTGCAAACACTATATGGCTTGCTCCAGTAACTAAATACCACTCCATTCAAACAACCAAAACAATGCAAATTATGTTTGCAAGATTCAGTACTGGCACAGAACAAACTTCCTGGTTTACCACAACCATCCTTTCAATAATGAAAACTAGCACAGCTTTCTAGGAAGTTATTTCTTTCCATTCATTTTTTTCTTAGGTGTTAAACATACATAGGTATCTTCACATATTTAAAAACTAATATTTAAAAATGAAATATGAACTTATTACTGTAATTATACTGTGTATATTGATACGAAATGAGACCACTACAATATGTAGACTCTACAGACAGAAAAAGCACTTATGGCCTACATCCAACGGTAATGGTCTCCTGTATAAACTTCAGAGCTAAAATGTAAGTCCTGATCACTGCATTTATTTCTTTTTTGCTAATAAAAATGCAGAAAGCTCCAGCAGCCAGTAGTACAGGCAATAAGCTGAAACAGAGTCAGTTTTGTACAGACTCCGCTTTGCTACAGCGTATCAGAATCATAGAATCATAGAATAATTAGGGTTGGAAAGGACCTTAAGATCATCCAGTTCCAAACCCC